>JANJGN010001442.1:0-140000 GCA_026770705.1 Isurus oxyrinchus
TGTGAGCGCGTGTCTGTGAGTGCGTGTGTGTGAGTGCGTGTGTGTGAGTGCGTGTGTGCGTGCGTGTGTGTGCGTGCGTGTGTGTGAGTGCGTGTGTGTGAGTGCGTGTGTGTGAGTGCGTGTGTGTGAGTGCGTGTGTGTGAGTGCGTGTCTGTGAGTGCGTGTCTGTGAGTGTGTGTGTGAGTGCGTGTCTTTGAGTGCGTGTCTGTGAGTGCGTGTCTGTGAGTGCGTGTGTGTGAGTGCGTGTGTGAGTGCGTCTGTGAGTGCGTGTGTGAGTCCGTGTCTGTGAGTGCGTGTGTGAGTGTGTGTCTGTGAGCGTGTGTCTGTGGGTGCGTGTCTGTGGGTGCGTGTCTGTGAGTGCGTGTCTGTGAGTGCGTGTCTGTGAGTGCGGGTCTGTGGGTGCGTGTCTGTGAGTGCGTGTCTTTGAGTGCGTGTCTGTGAGTGCGTGTCTGTGAGTGCGTGTCTGTGGGTGCGTGTCTGTGGGTGCGTGTGTGTGAGTGCGTGTGTGTGAGTGCGTGTGTGTGAGTGCGTGTGTGTGAGTGCGTGTGTGTGAGTGCGTGTGTGTGAGTGTTTGTCTGTGAGTGTGTGTCTGTGAGTGTGTGTCTGTGAGTGTGTGTCTGTGAGTGCGTGCCTGTGAGTGCGTGCCTGTGAGTGCGTGCGTGTGAGTGAACGTGGGTGAGTGCGTGTGTGTGAGTGTGTGTCTGTGAGTGCGTGTGTGAGTGCGTGCCTGTGAGTGCGTGTCTGTGAGTGTGTGTCTGTGAGTGCGTGTCTGTGGGTGCGTGTCTGTGGGTGCGTGTCTGTGGGTGAGTGTCTGTTAGTGTGTGTCTGTGAGTGCGTGTCTGTGAGTGCGTGTGTGTGAGTGTTTGTCTGTGAGTGTGAGTCTGTGAGTGTGTGTCTGTGAGTGTGTGTCTGTGAGTGTGTGTCTGTGAGTGTGTGTCTGTGAGTGTGTGTCTGTGAGTGCGTGCGTGTGAGTGAACGTGGGTGAGTGCGTGTGTGAGAGTGTGTGTCTGTGAGTGCGTGTGTGAGTGCGTGTGTGAGTGCGTGTGTGTGAGTGCGTGTGTGTGAGTGCGTGTGTGTGAGTGCGTGTGTGTGAGTGCGTGTGTGTGAGTGCGTGTGTGTGAGTGCGTGTTTGTGAGTGCGTGTGTGTGAGTGCGTGTGTGTGAGTGCGTGTGTGTGAGTGCGTGTGTGTGAGTGCGTGCGTGTGAGTGCGTGCGTGTGAGTGCGTGCCTGTGAGTGCGTGCCTGTGAGTGCGTGCCTGTGAGTGCGTGCCTGTGAGTGCGTGCCTGTGAGTGCGTGCCTGTGAGTGCGTGCCTGTGAGTGCGTGCCTGTGAGTGCGTGCCTGTGAATGAACGTGGGTGAGTGTACGTGGGTGAGTGTGTGTCTGTGAGTGTGTATCTTTTAGTGCGTGCCTGTGAGTAAACGTGTGAGTGAACGTAGGTGAGTGCACGTCTGTGAGTGCGTGTCTGTGAGTGCGTGTCTGTGAGTGTTTGTCTGTGTGTGCGTGTCTGTGAGTGCGTGTGTGAGTGTGCGTGTCTGTGAGTGCGTGTCTGTGAGTGCGTGCCTGTGAGTGCGTGTGTCTGTGAGTGCGTGTCTGTGAGTGCGTGTCTGTGAGTGTGTGTCTGTGAGTGTGTGTTTTTGAGTGCGTGTCTGTGAGTGCGTGTCTGTGAGTGTGTGTCTGTGAGTGTGTGTCTGTGAGTGTGTGTCTGTGAGTGCGTGTGTCTGTGAGTGCGTGTCTGTGAGTGCGTGTCTGTGAGTGCGTGTCTGTGAGTGCGTGTCTGTGAGTGCGTGTCTGTGGGTGCGTGTCTGTGGGTGCGTGTGTGTGAGTGCGTGTGTGTGAGTGCGTGTGTGTGAGTGCGTGTGTGTGAGTGCGTGTGTGTGAGTGCGTGTGTGTGCGTGTTTGTCTGTGAGTGTTTGTCTGTGAGTGTTTGTCTGTGAGTGTTTGTCTGTGAGTGTTTGTCTGTGAGTGTTTGTCTGTGAGTGTGTGTCTGTGAGTGTGTGCCTGTGAGTGCGTGCGTGTGAGTGAACGTGGGTGAGTGCGTGTGTGAGTGTGTGTCTGTGAGTGCGTGTGTGTGCGTGTGTGAGTGCGTGCCTGTGAGTGCGTGTCTGTGAGTGCGTGTCATGAGTGCGTGTCTGTGAGTGCGTGTCTGTGAGTGCGTGTCTGTGAGTGCGTGTCTGTGAGTGCGTGTCTGTGAGTGCGTGTCTGTGAGTGCGTGTCTGTGAGTGTGTGTCTGTGAGTGTGTGTCTGTGAGTGCGTGCCTCTGAGTGCGTGCGTGTGAGTGAACGAGGGTGAGTGCACGTCGGTGAGTGTGTGTCTGTGAGTGCGTATCTTTGAGTGCGTGCCTGTGAGTGCACATCTGTGAGTGCGTGTCTGTGAGTGCGTGTCTGTGAGTGCGTGTCTGTGAGTGCGTGTCTGTGAGTGCCTGTCTGTGGGTGCCTGTCTGTAAGTGCCTGTCTGTGAGTGCCTGTCTGTGAGTGCGTGTGTGAGTCCGTGTCTGTGAGTGCGTGTGTGAGTGTGTGTCTGTGAGTGTGTGTCTTTGAGTGTGTGTCTTTGAGTGCGTGTCTGTGAGTGCGTGTCTGTGAGTGCGTGTCTGTGAGTGTGTGTCTGTGGGTGCGTGTCTGTGGGTGCGTGTCTGTGGGTGCGTGTCTGTGAGTGCGTGTCTGTGAGTGCGTGTCTGTGAGTGCATGTGTGTGTGTTTGTCTGTGAGTGTGTGTCTGTGAGTGTGTTTCTGTGAGTGTGTGTCTGTGAGTGCGTGTCTGTGGGTGCGTGTCTGTGGGTGAGTGTCTGTGAGTTTGTGTCTGTGAGTGCGTGTGTGTGAGTGTTTGTCTGTGAGTGTTTGTCTGTGAGTGTGTGTCTGTGAGTGTGTGTCTGTGAGTGTGTGTCTGTGAGTGCGTCCCTGTGAGTGCGTGCGTGTGAGTGAACGTGGGTGAGTGCGTGTGTGAGAGTGTGTGTCTGTGAGTGCGTGTGTGAGTGCGTGTGTGAGTGCATGTGTGAGTGCGTGTGTGTGAGTGCGTGTGTGTGAGTGCGTGTGTGTGAGTGCGTGTGTGTGAGTGCGTGTGTGTGAGTGCGTGTGTGTGAGTGCGTGTGTGTGAGTGCGTGTGTGTGAGTGCGTGTGTGTGAGTGCGTGTGTGTGAGTGCGTGTGTGTGAGTGCGTGTGTGTGAGTGCGTGTGTGTGAGTGCGTGTGTGTGAGTGCGTGTGTGTGAGTGCGTGTCTGTGAGTGCGTGTGTGTGAGTGCGTGCCTGTGAATGAACGTGGGTGAGTGCACGTGGGTGAGTGTGTGTCTGTGAGTGTGTATCTTTGAGTGCGTGCCTGTGAGTAAACGTGTGAGTGAACGTAGGTGAGTGCACGTCTGTGAGTGCGTGTCTGTGAGTGCGTGTCTGTGAGTGTTTGTCTGTGTGTGCGTGTCTGTGACTGCGTGTGTGAGTGTGCGTGTCTGTGAGTGCGTGTCTGTGAGTGCGTGTCTGTGAGTGCGTGTCTGTGAGTGCGTGCCTGTGAGTGCGTGTCTGTGAGTGCGTGTCTGTGGGTGCGTGTCTGTGGGTGCGTGTCTGTGGGTGCGTGTCTGTGCGTGCGTGTGTGTGAGTGCGTGTGTGTGAGTGCGTGTGTGTGAGTGCGTGTGTGTGGGTGTGTGTCTGTGAGTGTGTGTCTGTGAGTGTGTGTCTGTGAGTGTGTGTCTGTGAGTGTGTGTCTGTGAGTGTTTGTCTGTGAGTGTTTGTCTGTGAGTGCGGGTCTGTGAGTGTTTGTCTGTGAGTGTTTGTCTGTGAGTGCGTGTCTGTGAGTGCGTGTCTGTGAGTGCGTGTCTGTGAGTGTGTGTCTGTGGGTGCGTGTCTGTGGGTGCGTGTCTGTGAGTGTGTGTCTGTGAGTGCGTGTCTGTGAGTGCGTGTCTGTGAGTGCGTGTCTGTGAGTGCATGTCTGTGGGTGCGTGTCTGTGAGTGCGTGTCTGTGAGTGCGTGTCTGTGAGTGCGTGTCTGTGAGTGCGTGTCTGTGAGTGTTTGTCTGTGAGTGTGTGTCTGTGAGTGCGTGTCTGTGGGTGCGTGTCTGTGAGTGTTTGTCTGTGTGTGCGTGTCTGTGAGTGCGTGGGTGAGTGTGCGTGTCTGTGAGTGCGTGTCTGTGAGTGTTTGTCTGTGAGTGTTTGTCTGTGAGTGTGTGTCTGTGAGTGCGTGTCTGTGGGTGCGTGTCTGTGAGTGTTTGTCTGTGTGTGCGTGTCTGTGAGTGCGTGTGTGAGTGTGCGTGTCTGTGAGTGCGTGTCTGTGAGTGTTTGTCTGTGAGTGCGTGCCTGTGAGCGCGTGCGTGTGAGTGAACGTGGGTGAGTGTGTGTCTGTGAGTGCATATCTTTGAGTGCGTGCCTGTGAGTGAACGTGTGAGTGAACGTGGGTGAGTGCACTTCTGTGAGTGCGTGTCTGTGAGTGCGTGTCTGTGAGTGCGTGTCTGTGAGTGCGTGTCTGTGAGTGCCTGTCTGTGAGTGTGTGTCTGTGAGTGCGTGTCTGTGAGTGCGTGTCTGTGAGTGCGTGTCTGTGAGTGCGTGTGTGTGAGTGCGTGTGTGTGAGTGCGTGTGTGTGAGTGCGTGTGTGTGAGTGCGTGTGTGTGAGTGCGTGTGTGTGAGTGCGTGTGTGTGAGTGCGTGTGTGTGAGTGCGTGTCTGTGAGTGCGTGTCTGTGAGTGCGTGTCTGTGAGTGCGTGTCTGTGAGTGCGTGTGTGCGTGCGTGTCTGTGGGTGCGTGTCTGTGAGTGCGTGTGTGTGAGTGCGTGTGTGTGAGTGCGTGTGTGTGAGTGCGTGTGTGTGAGAGCGTGTCTGTGAGTGTGTGTGCGTGAGTGCGTGTGCGTGAGTGCGTGTCTGTGAGTGCGTGTCTGTGAGTGCGTGTCTGTGAGTGCGTGTCTGTGAGTGCGTGTCTGTGGGTGCGTGTCTGTGGGTGCGTGTCTGTGAGTGCGTGTCTGTGAGTGCGTGTCTGTGAGTGCGTGTCTGTGAGTGCCTGTCTGTGAGTGCCTGTCTGTGGGTGCCTGTCTGTAAGTGCCTGTCTGTGAGTGCCTGTCTGTGAGTGCGTGTGTGAGTCCGTGTCTGTGAGTGCGTGTGTGAGTGTGTGTCTTTGAGTGTGTGTCTGTGAGTGCGTGTCTGTGGGTGCGTGTCTGTGGGTGCGTGTGTGTGAGTGCGTGTCTGTGAGTGCGTGTGTGTGTGTTTGTCTGTGAGTGTTTGTCTGTGAGTGTGTGTCTGTGAGTGTGTTTCTGTGAGTGTGTGTCTGTGAGTGCGTGTCTGTGAGTGCGTGTCTGTGAGTGCGTGTCTGTGAGTGCGTGCCTGTGAGTGCGTGCCTGTGAGTGCGTGTCTGTGAGTGCGTGTCTGTGAGTGCGTGTCTGTGGGTGCGTGTCTGTGGGTGCGTGTCTGTGGGTGAGTGTCTGTTAGTGTGTGTCTGTGAGTGCGTGTGTGTGAGTGTTTGTCTTTGAGTGTGAGTCTGTGAGTGTGTGTCTGTGAGTGTGTGTCTGTGAGTGTGTGTCTGTGAGTGCGTCCCTGTGAGTGCGTGCGTGTGAGTGAACGTGGGTGAGTGCGTGTGTGAGAGTGTGTGTCTGTGAGTGCGTGTGTGAGTGCGTGTGTGAGTGCGTGTGTGTGAGTGCGTGTGTGTGAGTGCGTGTGTGTTAGTGCGTGTGTGTGAGTGCGTGTGTGTGAGTGCGTGTGTGTGAGTGCGTGTTTGTGAGTGCGTGTGTGTGAGTGCGTGTGTGTGAGTGCGTGTGTGTGAGTGCGTGTGTGTGAGTGCGTGTGTGTGAGTGCACGTGTGTGTGAGTGCGTGCCTGTGAGTGCGTGCCTGTGAGTGCGTGCCTGTGAGTGCGTGGCTGTGAGTGCGTGCCTGTGAGTGCGTGCCTGTGAGTGCGTGCCTGTGAGTGCGTGTCTGTGAGTGCGTGCCTGTGAGTGCGTGCCTGTGAGTGCGTGCCTGTGAGTGCGTGCCTGTGAATGAACGTGGGTGAGTGTACGTGGGTGAGTGTGTGTCTGTGAGTGTGTATCTTTTAGTGCGTGCCTGTGAGTAAACGTGTGAGTGAACGTAGGTGAGTGCACGTCTGTGAGTGCGTGTCTGTGAGTGCGTGTCTGTGAGTGTTTGTCTGTGTGTGCGTGTCTGTGAGTGCGTGTGTGAGTGTGCGTGTCTGTGAGTGCGTGTCTGTGAGTGCGTGCCTGTGAGTGCGTGTGTCTGTGAGTGCGTGTCTGTGAGTGCGAGTCTGTGAGTGTGTGTCTGTGAGTGTGTGTGTGTGAGTGCGTGTCTGTGAGTGCGTGTCTGTGAGTGTGTGTCTGTGAGTGTGTGTCTGTGAGTGTGTGTCTGTGAGTGCGTGTGTCTGTGAGTGCGTGTCTGTGAGTGCGTGTCTGTGAGTGCGTGTCTGTGAGTGCGTGTCTGTGAGTGCGTGTCTGTGGGTGCGTGTCCGTGGGTGCGTGTGTGTGAGTGCGTGTGTGTGAGTGCGTGTGTGTGAGTGCGTGTGTGTGAGTGCGTGTGTGTGAGTGCGTGTGTGTGCGTGTTTGTCTGTGAGTGTTTGTCTGTGAGTGTTTGTCTGTGAGTGTTTGTCTGTGAGTGTGTGTCTGTGAGTGTGTGTCTGTGAGTGCGTGCCTGTGAGTGCGTGCGTGTGAGTGAACGTGGGTGAGGGCGTGTGTGTGAGTGTGTGTCTGTGAGTGCGTGTGTGTGCGTGTGTGAGTGCGTGCCTGTGAGTGCGTTTCTGTGAGTGCGTGTCATGAGTGCGTGTCATGAGTGCGTGTCTGTGAGTGCGTGTCTGTGAGTGCGTGTCTGTGAGTGCGTGTCTGTGAGTGTGTGTCTGTGAGTGTGTGTCTGTGAGTGTGTGTCTGTGAGTGTGTGTCTGTGAGTGTGTGTCTGTGAGTGCGTGCCTCTGAGTGCGTGCGTGTGAGTGAACGAGGGTGAGTGCACGTCGGTGAGTGTGTGTCTGTGAGTGCGTATCTTTGAGTGCGTGCCTGTGAGTGCACATCTGTGAGTGCGTGTCTGTGAGTGCGTGTCTGTGAGTGCGTGTCTGTGAGTGCGTGTCTGTGAGTGCCTGTCTGTGGGTGCCTGTCTGTAAGTGCCTGTCTGTGAGTGCCTGTCTGTGAGTGCGTGTGTGAGTCCGTGTCTGTGAGTGCGTGTGTGAGTGTGTGTCTGTGAGTGTGTGTCTTTGAGTGTGTGTCTTTGAGTGCGTGTCTGTGAGTGCGTGTCTGTGAGTGCGTGTCTGTGGGTGCGTGTCTGTGAGTGCGTGTCTGTGAGTGCGTGTCTGTGAGTCAATGTGTGTGTGTTTGTCTGTGAGTGTGTGTCTGTGAGTGCGTTTCTGTGAGTGTGTGTCTGTGAGTGCGTGTCTGTGGGTGCGTGTCTGTGGGTGAGTGTCTGTGAGTGTGTGTCTGTGAGTGCGTGTGTGTGAGTGTGTGTCTGTGAGTGTGTGTCTGTGAGTGTGTGTCTGTGAGTGCGTCCCTGTGAGTGCGTGCGTGTGAGTGAACGTGGGTGAGTGCGTGTGTGAGAGTGTGTGTCTGTGAGTGCGTGTGTGAGTGCGTGTGTGAGTGCATGTGTGAGTGCGTGTGTGTGAGTGCGTGTGTGTGAGTGCGTGTGTGTGAGTGCGTGTGTGTGAGTGCGTGTGTGTGAGTGCGTGTGTGTGAGTGCGTGTGTGTGAGTGCGTGTGTGTGAGTGCGTGTGTGTGAGTGCGTGTGTGTGAGTGCGTGTGTGTGAGTGCGTGTGTGTCAGTGCGTGTGTGTGAGTGCGTGTCTGTGAGTGCGTGTGTGTGAGTGCGTGCCTGTGAATGAACGTGGGTGAGTGCACGTGGGTGAGTGTGTGTCTGTGAGTGTGTATCTTTGAGTGCGTGCCTGTGAGTAAACGTGTGAGTGAACGTAGGTGAGTGCACGTCTGTGAGTGCACGTCTGTGAGTGCGTGTCTGTGAGTGCGTGTCTGTGAGTGTTTGTCTGTGTGTGCGTGTCTGTGAGTGCGTGTGTGAGTGTGCGTGTCTGTGAGTGCGTGTCTGTGAGTGCGTGTCTGTGAGTGCGTGTCTGTGAGTGCGTGCCTGTGAGTGCGTGTCTGTGAGTGCGTGTCTGTGGGTGCGTGTCTGTGGGTGCGTGTCTGTGGGTGCGTGTCTGTGCGTGCGTGTGTGTGAGTGCGTGTGTGTGAGTGCGTGTGTGTGAGTGCGTGTGTGTGAGTGCGTGTGTGTGAGTGCGTGTGTGTGAGTGCGTGTGTGTGAGTGCGTGTGTGTGAGTGCGTGTGTGTGAGTGCGTGTGTGTGAGTGCGTGTGTGTGAGTGCGTGTGTGTGAGTGCGTGTGTGTGAGTGCGTGTGTGTGAGTGCGTGTGTGTGAGTGCGTGTCTGTGAGTGCGTGTCTGTGAGTGCGTGTCTGTGAGTGCGTGTCTGTGAGTGCGTGTCTGTGAGTGCGTGTGTATGTGTGTGTGTCTGTGAGTGCGTGTCTGTGAGTGTTTGTCTGTGAGTGCGTGTGTGTGAGTGTGTTTCTGTGAGTGCGTGTGTGTGAGTGTGTGTCTGTGGGTGCGTGTCTGTGGGTGTGTGTCTGAGTGTGTGTCTGAGTGTGTGTCTGTGAGTGCGTGTGTGTGAGTGTTTTTCTGTGAGTGCGTGTGTGTGAGTGTGTGTCTGTGGGTGCGTGTCTGAGGGTGCGTGTCTGAGTGCGTGTGTGTGAGTGCGTGTGTGTGAGTGCGTGTGTGTGAGTGCGTGTCTGTGAGTGCGTGTCTGTGGGTGCGTGTCTGTGGGTGCGTGTCTGTGGGTGCGTGTCTGTGGGTGCGTGTCTGTGTGTGCGTGTCTGTGGGTGCGTGTCTGTGAGTGTGTGTCTGTGGGTGCGGGTGTGTGAGTGTGTGTCTGTGAATGTGTGTCTGTGGGTGCGGGTGTGTGAGTGTGTGTCTGTGGGTGCGTGTCTGTGAGTGCGTGTCTGTGAGTGCGTGTCTGTGAGTGTGTGTGTGTGAGTGCGTGTCTGTGAGTGTGTGTCTGTGAGTGTGTGTCTGTGAGTGTGTGTGTGTGAGTGCGTGTCTGTGAGTGCGTGTCTGTGGGTGTGTGTCTGTGAGTGTGTGTCTGTGAGTGTGTGTCTGTGAGTGTGTGTCTGTGAGTGCGTGTCTGTGAGTGCGGGTCTGTGAGTGTTTGTCTGTGAGTGTTTGTCTGTGAGTGCGTGTCTGTGAGTGCGTGTCTGTGAGTGCGTGTCTGTGAGTGTGTGTCTGTGGGTGCGTGTCTGTGGGTGCGTGTCTGTGAGTGTGTGTCTGTGAGTGCGTGTCTGTGAGTGCGTGTCTGTGAGTGCGTGTCTGTGAGTGCGTGTCTGTGAGTGTGTGTCTGTGGGTGCGTGTCTGTGAGTGCGTGTCTGTGAGTGCGTGTCTGTGAGTGCGTGTCTGTGAGTGTTTGTCTGTGAGTGTGTGTCTGTGAGTGCGTGTCTGTGGGTGCGTGTCTGTGAGTGTTTGTCTGTGTGTGCGTGTCTGTGAGTGCGTGGGTGAGTGTGCGTGTCTGTGAGTGCGTGTCTGTGAGTGTTTGTCTGTGAGTGTGTGTCTGTGAGTGCGTGTCTGTGGGTGCGTGTCTGTGAGTGTTTGTCTGTGTGTGCGTGTCTGTGAGTGCGTGTGTGAGTGTGCGTGTGTGTGAGTGCGTGTCTGTGAGTGTTTGTCTGTGAGTGCGTGCCTGTGAGTGCGTGCGTGTGAGTGAACGTGGGTGAGTGTGTGTCTGTGAGTGCATATCTTTGAGTGCGTGCCTGTGAGTGAACGTGTGAGTGAACGTGGGTGAGTGCACTTCTGTGAGTGCGTGTCTGTGAGTGCGTGTCTGTGAGTGCGTGTCTGTGAGTGCCTGTCTGTGAGTGCCTGTCTGTGAGTGCGTGTCTGTGAGTGCGTGTCTGTGAGTGCGTGTCTGTGAGTGCGTGTGTGTGAGTGCGTGTGTGTGAGTGCGTGTGTGTGAGTGCGTGTGTGTGAGTGCGTGTGTGTGAGTGCGTGTGTGTGAGTGCGTGTGTGTGAGTGCGTGTGTGTGAGTGCGTGTGTGTGAGTGCGTGTCTGTGAGTGCGTGTCTGTGAGTGCGTGTCTGTGAGTGCGTGTCTGTGAGTGCGTGTGTGCGTGCGTGTCTGTGGGTGCGTGTCTGTGAGTGCGTGTGTGTGAGTGCGTGTGTGTGAGTGCGTGTGTGAGTGCGTGTGTGTGAGAGCGTGTCTGTGAGTGTGTGTGCGTGAGTGCGTGTGCGTGAGTGCGTGTCTGTGGGTGCGTGTCTGTGAGTGCGTGTCTGTGAGTGCGTGTCTGTGGGTGCACATCTGTGAGTGCGTGTCTGTGAGTGCGTGTCTGTGAGTGCGTGTCTGTGAGTGCGTGTCTGTGAGTGCCTGTCTGTGGGTGCCTGTCTGTGAGTGCCTGTCTGTGAGTGCCTGTCTGTGAGTGCGTGTGTGAGTCCGTGTCTGTGAGTGCGTGTGTGAGTGTGTGTCTTTGAGTGTGTGTCTGTGAGTGCGTGTCTGTGGGTGCGTGTCTGTGGGTGCGTGTCTGTGAGTGCGTGTCTGTGAGTGCGTGTGTGTGTGTTTGTCTGTGAGTGTTTGTCTGTGAGTGTGTGTCTGTGAGTGTGTTTCTGTGAGTGTGTGTCTGTGAGTGCGTGTCTGTGAGGGCGTGCCTGTGAGTGCGTGCCTGTGAGTGCGTGTCTGTGAGTGTGTGTCTGTGAGTGCGTGTCTGTGGGTGCGTGTCTGTGGGTGCGTGTCTGTGGGTGCGTGTCTGTGGGTGAGTGTCTGTTAGTGTGTGTCTGTGAGTGCGTGTGTGTGAGTGTTTGTCTGTGAGTGTGTGTCTGTGAGTGTGTGTCTGTGAGTGTGTGTCTGTGAGTGCGTCCCTGTGAGTGCGTGCGTGTGAGTGAACGTGGGTGAGTGCGTGTGTGAGAGTGTGTGTCTGTGAGTGCGTGTGTGAGTGCGTGTGTGTGAGTGCGTGTGTGTGAGTGCGTGTGT
Organism: Isurus oxyrinchus; assembly: GCA_026770705.1. Taxonomy (NCBI): domain Eukaryota; kingdom Metazoa; phylum Chordata; class Chondrichthyes; order Lamniformes; family Lamnidae; genus Isurus; species Isurus oxyrinchus. Next base: position 10,859 of record JANJGN010001442.1, read on the forward strand.
GTGAGTGCGTGTGTGTGAGTGCGTGTGTGTGAGTGCGTGTCTGTGAGTGCGTGTGTATGTGTGTGTGTCTGTGAGTGCGTGTCTGTGAGTGTTTGTCTGTGAGTGCGTGTGTGTGAGTGTGTTTCTGTGAGTGCGTGTGTGTGAGTGTGTGTCTGTGGGTGCGTGTCTGTGGGTGTGTGTCTGAGTGTGTGTCTGTGAGTGCGTGTGTGTGAGTGTGTTTCTGTGAGTGCGTGTGTGTGAGTGCGTGTGTCTGTGGGTGCGTGTCTGAGTGCGTGTGTGTGAGTGCGTGTGTGTGAGTGCGTGTCTGTGAGTGCGTGTCTGTGGGTGCGTGTCTGTGGGTGCGTGTCTGTGGGTGCGTGTCTGTGGGTGCGTGTCTGTGGGTGCGTGTCTGTGGGTGCGTGTCTGTGTGTGCGTGTCTGTGTGTGCGTGTCTGTGGGTGCGTGTCTGTGAGTGCGTGTCTGTGAGTGTGTGTCTGTGGGTGCGGGTGTGTGAGTGTGTGTCTGTGGGTGCGTGTCTGTGAGTGCGTGTCTGTGAGTGCGTGTCTGTGAGTGCGTGTCTGTGAGTGTGTGTGTGTGAGTGCGTGTCTGTGAGTGTGTGTCTGTGAGTGCGTGTGTGTGAGTGCGTGTGTGTGAGTGCGTGTCTGTGAGTGCGTGTGTATGTGTGTGTGTCTGTGAGTGCGTGTCTGTGAGTGTTTGTCTGTGAGTGCGTGTCTGTGAGTGTTTGTCTGTGAGTGCGTGTGTGTGAGTGTGTTTCTGTGAGTGCGTGTGTGTGAGTGTGTGTCTGTGGGTGCGTGTCTGTGGGTGTGTGTCTGAGTGTGTGTCTGTGAGTGCGTGTGTGTGAGTGTGTTTCTGTGAGTGCGTGTGTGTGAGTGCGTGTGTCTGTGGGTGCGTGTCTGAGTGCGTGTGTGTGAGTGCGTGTGTGTGAGTGCGTGTCTGTGGGTGCGTGTCTGTGGGTGCGTGTCTGTGGGTGCGTGTCTGTGGGTGCGTGTCTGTGTGTGCGTGTCTGTGTGTGCGTGTCTGTGGGTGCGTGTCTGTGAGTGCGTGTCTGTGAGTGTGTGTCTGTGGGTGCGGGTGTGTGAGTGTGTGTCTGTGGGTGCGTGTCTGTGAGTGCGTGTCTGTGAGTGCGTGTCTGTGAGTGTGTGTGTGTGAGTGCGTGTCTGTGAGTGTGTGTCTGTGAGTGTGTGTGTGTGAGTGCGTGTCTGTGAGTGCGTGTCTGTGGGTGTGTGTCTGTGAGTGTGTGTCTGTGAGTGTGTGTCTGTGAGTGCGGGTCTGTGAGTGTTTGTCTGTGAGTGTTTGTCTGTGAGTGCGTGTCTGTGAGTGCGTGTCTGTGAGTGTGTGTCTGTGAGTGTGTGTCTGTGGGTGCGTGTCTGTGGGTGCGTGTCTGTGAGTGTGTGTCTGTGAGTGCGTGTCTGTGAGTGCGTGTCTGTGAGTGCGTGTCTGTGAGTGCGTGTCTGTGAGTGCGTGTCTGTGAGTGTGTGTCTGTGGGTGCGTGTCTGTGAGTGCGTGTCTGTGAGTGCGTGTCTGTGAGTGCGTGTCTGTGAGTGCGTGTCTATGAGTGTTTGTCTGTGAGTGTGTGTCTGTGAGTGCGTGTCTGTGGGTGCGTGTCTGTGAGTGTTTGTCTGTGTGTGCGTGTCTGTGAGTGCGTGGGTGAGTGTGCGTGTCTGTGAGTGCGTGTCTGTGAGTGTTTGTCTGTGAGTGTGTGTCTGTGAGTGCGTGTCTGTGGGTGCGTGTCTGTGAGTGTTTGTCTGTGTGTGCGTGTCTGTGAGTGCGTGTGTGAGTGTGCGTGTCTGTGAGTGCGTGTCTGTGAGTGTTTGTCTGTGAGTGCGTGCCTGTGAGTGCGTGCGTGTGAGTGAACGTGGGTGAGTGCGTGTCTGTGTGTGCGTGTCTGTGTGTGCGTGTCTGTGGGTGCGTGTCTGTGAGTGCGTGTCTGTGAGTGTGTGTCTGTGGGTGCGGGTGTGTGAGTGTGTGTCTGTGGGTGCGTGTCTGTGAGTGCGTGTCTGTGAGTGCGTGTCTGTGAGTGTGTGTGTGTGAGTGCGTGTCTGTGAGTGTGTGTCTGTGAGTGTGTGTGTGTGAGTGCGTGTCTGTGAGTGCGTGTCTGTGGGTGTGTGTCTGTGAGTGTGTGTCTGTGAGTGTGTGTCTGTGAGTGTGTGTCTGTGAGTGCGTGTCTGTGAGTGCGGGTCTGTGAGTGTTTGTCTGTGAGTGTTTGTCTGTGAGTGCGTGTCTGTGAGTGCGTGTCTGTGAGTGTGTGTCTGTGAGTGTGTGTCTGTGGGTGCGTGTCTGTGGGTGCGTGTCTGTGAGTGTGTGTCTGTGAGTGCGTGTCTGTGAGTGCGTGTCTGTGAGTGCGTGTCTGTGAGTGTGTGTCTGTGGGTGCGTGTCTGTGAGTGCGTGTCTGTGAGTGCGTGTCTGTGAGTGCGTGTCTGTGAGTGCGTGTCTGTGAGTGTTTGTCTGTGAGTGTGTGTCTGTGAGTGCGTGTCTGTGGGTGCGTGTCTGTGAGTGTTTGTCTGTGTGTGCGTGTCTGTGAGTGCGTGGGTGAGTGTGCGTGTCTGTGAGTGCGTGTCTGTGAGTGTTTGTCTGTGAGTGTGTGTCTGTGAGTGCGTGTCTGTGGGTGCGTGTCTGTGAGTGTTTGTCTGTGTGTGCGTGTCTGTGAGTGCGTGTGTGAGTGTGCGTGTCTGTGAGTGCGTGTCTGTGAGTGTTTGTCTGTGAGTGCGTGCCTGTGAGTGCGTGCGTGTGAGTGAACGTGGGTGAGTGTGTGTCTGTGAGTGCATATCTTTGAGTGCGTGCCTGTGAGTGAACGTGTGAGTGAACGTGGGTGAGTGCACTTCTGTGAGTGCGTGTCTGTGAGTGCGTGTCTGTGAGTGCGTGTCTGTGAGTGCCTGTCTGTGAGTGCCTGTCTGTGAGTGCCTGTCTGTGAGTGCGTGTCTGTGAGTGCGTGTCTGTGAGTGCGTGTGTGTGAGTGCGTGTGTGTGAGTGCGTGTGTGTGAGTGCGTGTGTGTGAGTGCGTGTGTGTGAGTGCGTGTGTGTGAGTGCGTGTGTGTGAGTGCGTGTGTGTGAGTGCGTGTCTGTGAGTGCGTGTCTGTGAGTGCGTGTCTGTGAGTGCGTGTCTGTGAGTGCGTGTCTGTGAGTGCGTGTGTGTGAGTGCGTGTGTGTGAGTGCGTGTGTGTGAGTGCGTGTGTGTGAGAGCGTGTCTGTGAGTGCGTGTGCGTGAGTGCGTGTGCGTGAGTGCGTGTCTGTGGGTGCGTGTCTGTGAGTGCGTGTCTGTGAGTGCGTGTCTGTGAGTGCGTGTCTGTGAGTGCGTGTCTGTGAGTGCGTGTCTGTGAGTGCGTGTCTGTGGGTGCGTGTCTGTGGGTGCGTGTCTGTGGGTGCGTGTCTGTGAGTGCGTGTCTGTGAGTGCGTGTCTGTGAGTGCGTGTCTGTGAGTGCCTGTCTGTGGGTGCCTGTCTGTGGGTGCCTGTCTGTAAGTGCCTGTCTGTGAGTGCCTGTCTGTGAGTGCGTGTGTGAGTCCGTGTCTGTGAGTGCGTGTGTGAGTGTGTGTCTTTGAGTGTGTGTCTGTGAGTGCGTGTCTGTGGGTGCGTGTCTGTGGGTGCGTGTGTGTGAGTGCGTGTCTGTGAGTGCGTGTGTGTGTGTTTGTCTGTGAGTGTTTGTCTGTGAGTGTGTGTCTGTGAGTGTGTTTCTGTGAGTGTGTGTCTGTGAGTGCGTGTCTGTGAGTGCGTGTCTGTGAGTGCGTGTCTGTGAGTGCGTGCCTGTGAGTGCGTGCCTGTGAGTGCGTGTCTGTGAGTGTGTGTCTGTGAGTGCGTGTCTGTGGGTGCGTGTCTGTGGGTGCGTGTCTGTGGGTGCGTGTCTGTGGGTGCGTGTCTGTGGGTGAGTGTCTGTTAGTGTGTGTCTGTGAGTGCGTGTGTGTGAGTGTTTGTCTGTGAGTGTGTGTCTGTGAGTGTGTGTCTGTGAGTGTGTGTCTGTGAGTGTGTGTCTGTGAGTGTGTGTCTGTGAGTGCGTCCCTGTGAGTGCGTGCGTGTGAGTGAACGTGGGTGAGTGCGTGTGTGAGAGTGTGTGTCTGTGAGTGCGTGTGTGAGTGCGTGTGTGTGAGTGCGTGTGTGTGAGTGCGTGTGTGTGAGTGCGTGTGTGTGAGTGCGTGTGTGTGAGTGCGTGTTTGTGAGTGCGTGTTTGTGAGTGCGTGTGTGAGTGCGTGTGTGTGAGTGCGTGTGTGTGAGTGCGTGTGTGTGAGTGCGTGTGTGTGAGTGCGTGCGTGTGAGTGCGTGCGTGTGAGTGCGTGCCTGTGAGTGCGTGCCTGTGAGTGCGTGCCTGTGAGTGCGTGCCTGTGAGTGCGTGCCTGTGAGTGCGTGTCTGTGAGTGCGTGCCTGTGAGTGCGTGCCTGTGAGTGCGTGCCTGTGAATGAACGTGGGTGAGTGTACGTGGGTGAGTGTGTGTCTGTGAGTGTGTATCTTTTAGTGCGTGCCTGTGAGTAAACTTGTGAGTGAACGTAGGTGAGTGCACGTCTGTGAGTGCGTGTCTGTGAGTGCGTGTCTGTGAGTGTTTGTCTGTGTGTGCGTGTCTGTGAGTGCGTGTGTGAGTGTGCGTGTCTATGAGTGCGTGTCTGTGAGTGCGTGCCTGTGAGTGCGTGTGTCTGTGAGTGCGTGTCTGTGAGTGCGTGTCTGTGAGTGTGTGTGTGTGAGTGCGTGTCTGTGAGTGCGTGTCTGTGAGTGCGTGTCTGTGAGTGTGTGTCTGTGAGTGTGTGTCTGTGAGTGCGTGTGTCTGTGAGTGCGTGTCTTTGAGTGCGTGTCTGTGAGTGCGTGTCTGTGAGTGCGTGTCTGTGAGTGCGTGTCTGTGAGTGCGTGTCTGTGGGTGCGTGTCTGTGGGTGCGTGTGTGTGAGTGCGTGTGTGTGAGTGCGTGTGTGTGAGTGCGTGTGTGTGAGTGCGTGTGTGTGAGTGCGTGTGTGTGAGTGCGTGTGTGTGCGTGTTTGTCTGTGAGTGTTTGTCTGTGAGTGTTTGTCTGTGAGTGTTTGTCTGTGAGTGTGTGTCTGTGAGTGTGTGTCTGTGAGTGCGTGCCTGTGAGTGCGTGCGTGTGAGTGAACGTGGGTGAGTGCGTGTGTGTGAGTGTGTGTCTGTGAGTGCGTGTGTGTGCGTGTGTGAGTGCGTGCCTGTGAGTGCGTGTCTGTGAGTGCGTGTCTGTGAGTGCGTGTCTGTGAGTGCGTGTCTGTGAGTGCGTGTCTGTGAGTGCGTGTCTGTGAGTGTGTGTCTGTGAGTGTGTGTCTGTGAGTGTGTGTCTGTGAGTGTGTGCCTCTGAGTGCGTGCGTGTGAGTGAACGAGGGTGAGTGCACGTCGGTGAGTGTGTGTCTGTGAGTGCGTATCTTTGAGTGCGTGCCTGTGAGTGCACATCTGTGAGTGCGTGTCTGTGAGTGCGTGTCTGTGAGTGCGTGTCTGTGAGTGCGTGTCTGTGAGTGCCTGTCTGTGGGTGCCTGTCTGTAAGTGCCTGTCTGTGAGTGCCTGTCTGTGAGTGCGTGTGTGAGTCCGTGTCTGTGAGTGCGTGTGTGAGTGTGTGTCTGTGAGTGTGTGTCTGTGAGTGTGTGTCTTTGAGTGTGTGTCTTTGAGTGCGTGTCTGTGAGTGCGTGTCTGTGAGTGCGTGTCTGTGAGTGCGTGTCTGTGGGTGCGTGTCTGTGGGTGCGTGTCTGTGAGTGCGTGTCTGTGAGTGCGTGTCTGTGAGTGCATGTGTGTGTGTTTGTCTGTGAGTGTTTGTCTGTGAGTGTGTGTCTGTGAGTGTGTTTCTGTGAGTGTGTGTCTGTGAGTGCGTGTCTGTGGGTGCGTGTCTGTGAGTGTGTGTCTGTGAGTGCGTGTGTGTGAGTGTTTGTCTGTGAGTGTTTGTCTGTGAGTGTGTGTCTGTGAGTGTGTGTCTGTGAGTGTGTGTCTGTGAGTGTGTGTCTGTGAGTGCGTCCCTGTGAGTGCGTGCGTGTGAGTGAACGTGGGTGAGTGCGTGTATGAGAGTGTGTGTCTGTGAGTGCGTGTGTGAGTGCGTGTGTGAGTGCGTGTGTGAGTGCGTGTGTGTGAGTGCGTGTGTGTGAGTGCGTGTGTGTGAGTGCGTGTGTGTGAGTGCGTGTGTGTGAGTGCGTGTGTGTGAGTGCGTGTGTGTGAGTGCGTGTGTGTGAGTGCGTGTGTGTGAGTGCGTGTCTGTGAGTGCGTGTGTGTGAGTGCGAGCCTGTGAATGAACGTGGGTGAGTGCACGTGGGTGAGTGTGTGTCTGTGAGTGTGTATCTTTGAGTGCGTGCCTGTGAGTAAACGTGTGAGTGAACGTAGGTGAGTGCACGTCTGTGAGTGCGTGTCTGTGAGTGCGTGTCTGTGAGTGTTTGTCTGTGTGTGCGTGTCTGTGAGTGCGTGTGTGAGTGTGCGTGTCTGTGAGTGCGTGTCTGTGAGTGCGTGTCTGTGAGTGCGTGCCTGTGAGTGCGTGTCTGTGGGTGCGTGTCTGTGGGTGCGTGTCTGTGGGTGCGTGTCTGTGCGTGCGTGTGTGTGAGTGCGTGTGTGTGAGTGCGTGTGTGTGAGTGCGTGTGTGTGAGTGCGTGTGTGTGAGTGCGTGTGTGTGAGTGCGTGTGTGTGAGTGCGTGTGTGTGAGTGCGTGTCTGTGAGTGCGTGTCTGTGAGTGCGTGTCTGTGAGTGCGTGCCTGTGAGTGCGTGTCTGTGGGTGCGTGTCTGTGGGTGCGTGTCTGTGGGTGCGTGTCTGTGGGTGCGTGTCTGTGCGTGCGTGTGTGTGAGTGCGTGTGTGTGAGTGCGTGTGTGTGAGTGCGTGTGTGTGAGTGCGTGTGTGTGAGTGCGTGTGTGTGAGTGCGTGTGTGTGAGTGCGTGTGTGTGAGTGCGTGTGTGTGAGTGCGTGTGTGTGAGTGCGTGTGTGTGAGTGCGTGTCTGTGAGTGCGTGTCTGTGAGTGCGTGTCTGTGAGTGCGTGTCTGTGAGTGCGTGTCTGTGAGTGCGTGTGTATGTGTGTGTGTCTGTGAGTGCGTGTCTGTGAGTGTTTGTCTGTGAGTGCGTGTGTGTGAGTGTGTTTCTGTGAGTGCGTGTGTGTGAGTGTGTGTCTGTGGGTGCGTGTCTGTGGGTGTGTGTCTGAGTGTGTGTCTGAGTGTGTGTCTGTGAGTGCGTGTGTGTGAGTGTGTTTCTGTGAGTGCGTGTGTGTGAGTGTGTGTCTGTGGGTGCGTGTCTGAGGGTGCGTGTCTGAGTGCGTGTGTGTGAGTGCGTGTGTGTGAGTGCGTGTGTGTGAGTGCGTGTCTGTGGGTGCGTGTCTGTGGGTGCGTGTCTGTGGGTGCGTGTCTGTGGGTGCGTGTCTGTGGGTGCGTGTCTGTGTGTGCGTGTCTGTGGGTGCGTGTCTGTGAGTGCGTGTCTGTGAGTGTGTGTCTGTGGGTGCGGGTGTGTGAGTGTGTGTCTGTGAATGTGTGTCTGTGGGTGCGGGTGTGTGAGTGTGTGTCTGTGGGTGCGTGTCTGTGAGTGCGTGTCTGTGAGTGCGTGTCTGTGAGTGTGTGTGTGTGAGTGCGTGTCTGTGAGTGCGTGTCTGTGAGTGTGTGTGTGTGAGTGCGTGTCTGTGAGTGCGTGTCTGTGGGTGTGTGTCTGTGAGTGTGTGTCTGTGAGTGTGTGTCTGTGAGTGTGTGTCTGTGAGTGTGTGTCTGTGAGTGCGTGTCTGTGAGTGCGGGTCCGTGAGTGTTTGTCTGTGAGTGTTTGTCTGTGAGTGCGTGTCTGTGAGTGCGTGTCTGTGAGTGTGTGTCTGTGGGTGCGTGTCTGTGGGTGCGTGTCTGTGAGTGTGTGTCTGTGAGTGCGTGTCTGTGAGTGCGTGTCTGTGAGTGCGTGTCTGTGAGTGTGTGTCTGTGGGTGCGTGTCTGTGAGTGCGTGTCTGTGAGTGCGTGTGTGTGAGTGCGTGTGTGTGAGTGCGTGTGTGTGAGTGCGTGTGTGTGCGTGTTTGTCTGTGAGTGTTTGTCTGTGAGTGTTTGTCTGTGAGTGTTTGTCTGTGAGTGTGTGTCTGTGAGTGTGTGTCTGTGAGTGCGTGCCTGTGAGTGCGTGCGTGTGAGTGAACGTGGGTGAGTGCGTGTGTGTGAGTGTGTGTCTGTGAGTGCGTGTGTGTGCGTGTGTGAGTGCGTGCCTGTGAGTGCGTGTCTGTGAGTGCGTGTCATGAGTGCGTGTCTGTGAGTGCGTGTCTGTGAGTGCGTGTCTGTGAGTGCGTGTCTGTGAGTGCGTGTCTGTGAGTGTGTGTCTGTGAGTGTGTGTCTGTGAGTGTGTGCCTCTGAGTGCGTGCGTGTGAGTGAACGAGGGTGAGTGCACGTCGGTGAGTGTGTGTCTGTGAGTGCGTATCTTTGAGTGCGTGCCTGTGAGTGCACATCTGTGAGTGCGTGTCTGTGAGTGCGTGTCTGTGAGTGCGTGTCTGTGAGTGCGTGTCTGTGAGTGCCTGTCTGTGGGTGCCTGTCTGTAAGTGCCTGTCTGTGAGTGCCTGTCTGTGAGTGCGTGTGTGAGTCCGTGTCTGTGAGTGCGTGTGTGAGTGTGTGTCTGTGAGTGTGTGTCTGTGAGTGTGTGTCTTTGAGTGTGTGTCTTTGAGTGCGTGTCTGTGAGTGCGTGTCTGTGAGTGCGTGTCTGTGAGTGCGTGTCTGTGGGTGCGTGTCTGTGGGTGCGTGTCTGTGAGTGCGTGTCTGTGAGTGCGTGTCTGTGAGTGCATGTGTGTGTGTTTGTCTGTGAGTGTTTGTCTGTGAGTGTGTGTCTGTGAGTGTGTTTCTGTGAGTGTGTGTCTGTGAGTGCGTGTCTGTGGGTGCGTGTCTGTGAGTGTGTGTCTGTGAGTGCGTGTGTGTGAGTGTTTGTCTGTGAGTGTTTGTCTGTGAGTGTGTGTCTGTGAGTGTGTGTCTGTGAGTGTGTGTCTGTGAGTGTGTGTCTGTGAGTGTGTGTCTGTGAGTGCGTCCCTGTGAGTGCGTGCGTGTGAGTGAACGTGGGTGAGTGCGTGTATGAGAGTGTGTGTCTGTGAGTGCGTGTGTGAGTGCGTGTGTGAGTGCGTGTGTGAGTGCGTGTGTGTGAGTGCGTGTGTGTGAGTGCGTGTGTGTGAGTGCGTGTGTGTGAGTGCGTGTGTGTGAGTGCGTGTGTGTGAGTGCGTGTGTGTGAGTGCGTGTGTGTGAGTGCGTGTGTGTGAGTGCGTGTCTGTGAGTGCGTGTGTGTGAGTGCGAGCCTGTGAATGAACGTGGGTGAGTGCACGTGGGTGAGTGTGTGTCTGTGAGTGTGTATCTTTGAGTGCGTGCCTGTGAGTAAACGTGTGAGTGAACGTAGGTGAGTGCACGTCTGTGAGTGCGTGTCTGTGAGTGCGTGTCTGTGAGTGTTTGTCTGTGTGTGCGTGTCTGTGAGTGCGTGTGTGAGTGTGCGTGTCTGTGAGTGCGTGTCTGTGAGTGCGTGTCTGTGAGTGCGTGCCTGTGAGTGCGTGTCTGTGGGTGCGTGTCTGTGGGTGCGTGTCTGTGGGTGCGTGTCTGTGCGTGCGTGTGTGTGAGTGCGTGTGTGTGAGTGCGTGTGTGTGAGTGCGTGTGTGTGAGTGCGTGTGTGTGAGTGCGTGTGTGTGAGTGCGTGTGTGTGAGTGCGTGTGTGTGAGTGCGTGTCTGTGAGTGCGTGTCTGTGAGTGCGTGTCTGTGAGTGCGTGTCTGTGAGTGCGTGCCTGTGAGTGCGTGTCTGTGGGTGCGTGTCTGTGGGTGCGTGTCTGTGGGTGCGTGTCTGTGGGTGCGTGTCTGTGCGTGCGTGTGTGTGAGTGCGTGTGTGTGAGTGCGTGTGTGTGAGTGCGTGTGTGTGAGTGCGTGTGTGTGAGTGCGTGTGTGTGAGTGCGTGTGTGTGAGTGCGTGTGTGTGAGTGCGTGTGTGTGAGTGCGTGTGTGTGAGTGCGTGTCTGTGAGTGCGTGTCTGTGAGTGCGTGTCTGTGAGTGCGTGTCTGTGAGTGCGTGTGTATGTGTGTGTGTCTGTGAGTGCGTGTCTGTGAGTGTTTGTCTGTGAGTGCGTGTGTGTGAGTGTGTTTCTGTGAGTGCGTGTGTGTGAGTGTGTGTCTGTGGGTGCGTGTCTGTGGGTGTGTGTCTGAGTGTGTGTCTGAGTGTGTGTCTGTGAGTGCGTGTGTGTGAGTGTGTTTCTGTGAGTGCGTGTGTGTGAGTGTGTGTCTGTGGGTGCGTGTCTGAGGGTGCGTGTCTGAGTGCGTGTGTGTGAGTGCGTGTGTGTGAGTGCGTGTGTGTGAGTGCGTGTCTGTGGGTGCGTGTCTGTGGGTGCGTGTCTGTGGGTGCGTGTCTGTGGGTGCGTGTCTGTGGGTGCGTGTCTGTGTGTGCGTGTCTGTGGGTGCGTGTCTGTGAGTGCGTGTCTGTGAGTGTGTGTCTGTGGGTGCGGGTGTGTGAGTGTGTGTCTGTGAATGTGTGTCTGTGGGTGCGGGTGTGTGAGTGTGTGTCTGTGGGTGCGTGTCTGTGAGTGCGTGTCTGTGAGTGCGTGTCTGTGAGTGTGTGTGTGTGAGTGCGTGTCTGTGAGTGTGTGTCTGTGAGTGTGTGTGTGTGAGTGCGTGTCTGTGAGTGCGTGTCTGTGGGTGTGTGTCTGTGAGTGTGTGTCTGTGAGTGTGTGTCTGTGAGTGTGTGTCTGTGAGTGCGTGTCTGTGAGTGCGGGTCCGTGAGTGTTTGTCTGTGAGTGTTTGTCTGTGAGTGCGTGTCTGTGAGTGCGTGTCTGTGAGTGTGTGTCTGTGCGTGTGTGTCTGTGGGTGCGTGTCTGTGGGTGCGTGTCTGTGAGTGTGTGTCTGTGAGTGCGTGTCTGTGAGTGCGTGTCTGTGAGTGCGTGTCTGTGAGTGCGTGTCTGTGAGTGTGTGTCTGTGGGTGCGTGTCTGTGAGTGCGTGTCTGTGAGTGCGTGTCTGTGAGTGCGTGTCTGTGGGTGCGTGTCTGTGAGTGTTTGTCTGTGTGTGCGTGTCTGTGAGTGCGTGGGTGAGTGTGCGTGTCTGTGAGTGCGTGTCTGTGAGTGTTTGTCTGTGAGTGTGTGTCTGTGAGTGCGTGTCTGTGGGTGCGTGTCTGTGAGTGTTTGTCTGTGTGTGCGTGTCTGTGAGTGCGTGTGTGAGTGTGCGTGTCTGTGAGTGCGTGTCTGTGAGTGTTTGTCTGTGAGTGCGTGCCTGTGAGTGCGTGCGTGTGAGTGAACGTGGGTGAGTGTGTGTCTGTGAGTGCATATCTTTGAGTGCGTGCCTGTGAGTGAACGTGTGAGTGAACGTGGGTGAGTGCACTTCTGTGAGTGCGTGTCTGTGAGTGCGTGTCTGTGAGTGCGTGTCTGTGAGTGCCTGTCTGTGAGTGCCTGTCTGTGAGTGCGTGTGTGTGAGTGCGTGTGTGTGAGTGCGTGTGTGTGAGTGCGTGTGTGTGAGTGCGTGTGTGTGAGTGCGTGTGTGTGAGTGCGTGTGTGAGTGCGTGTCTGTGAGTGCGTGTCTGTGAGTGCGTGTCTGTGAGTGCGTGTCTGTGAGTGCGTGTCTGTGAGTGCGTGTGTGCGTGCGTGTCTGTGGGTGCCTGTCTGTGAGTGCGTGTGTGTGAGTGCGTGTGTGTGAGTGCGTGTGTGTGAGTGCGTGTGTGTGAGAGCGTGTCTGTGAGTGTGTGTGCGTGAGTGCGTGTGCGTGAGTGCGTGTCTGTGGGTGCGTGTCTGTGAGTGCGTGTCTGTGAGTGCTTGTCTGTGGGTGCACATCTGTGAGTGCGTGTCTGTGAGTGCGTGTCTGTGAGTGCGTGTCTGTGAGTGCCTGTCTGTGGGTGCCTGTCTGTAAGTGCCTGTCTGTGAGTGCCTGTCTGTGAGTGCGTGTGTGAGTCCGTGTCTGTGAGTGCGTGTGTGAGTGTGTGTCTTTGAGTGTGTGTCTGTGAGTGCGTGTCTGTGGGTGCGTGTCTGTGGGTGCGTGTGTGTGAGTGCGTGTCTGTGAGTGCGTGTGTGTGTGTTTGTCTGTGAGTGTTTGTCTGTGAGTGTGTGTCTGTGAGTGTGTTTCTGTGAGTGTGTGTCTGTGAGTGCGTGTCTGTGAGTGCGTGTCTGTGAGTGCGTGTCTGTGAGTGCGTGTCTGTGAGTGCGTGTCTGTGAGTGCGTGCCTGTGAGTGCGTGCCTGTGAGTGCGTGTCTGTGAGTGTGTGTCTGTGAGTGCGTGTCTGTGGGTGCGTGTCTGTGGGTGCGTGTCTGTGGGTGAGTGTCTGTTAGTGTGTGTCTGTGAGTGCGTGTGTGTGAGTGTTTGTCTGTGAGTGTGTGTCTGTGAGTGTGTGTCTGTGAGTGTGTGTCTGTGAGTGTGTGTCTGTGAGTGCGTCCCTGTGAGTGCGTGCGTGTGAGTGAACGTGGGTGAGTGCGTGTGTGAGAGTGTGTGTCTGTGAGTGCGTGTCTGTGAGTGCGTGTGTGTGAGTGCGTGTGTGTGAGTGCGTGTGTGTGAGTGCGTGTTTGTGAGTGCGTGTTTGTGAGTGCGTGTGTGTGAGTGCGTGTGTGTGAGTGCGTGTGTGTGAGTGCGTGTGTGTGAGTGCGTGCGTGTGAGTGCGTGCCTGTGAGTGCGTGCCTGTGAGTGCGTGCCTGTGAGTGCGTGCCTGTGAGTGCGTGCCTGTGAATGAACGTGGGTGAGTGTACGTGGGTGAGTGTGTGTCTGTGAGTGTGTATCTTTTAGTGCGTGCCTGTGAGTAAACGTGTGAGTGAACGTAGGTGAGTGCACGTCTGTGAGTGCGTGTCTGTGAGTGCGTGTCTGTGAGTGTTTGTCTGTGTGTGCGTGTCTGTGAGTGCGTGTGTGAGTGTGCGTGTCTGTGAGTGCGTGTCTGTGAGTGCGTGCCTGTGAGTGCGTGCCTGTGAGTGCGTGTCTGTGGGAGCGTGTCTGTGGGTGCGTGTCTGTGGGTGCGTGTCTGTGCGTGCGTGTGTGTGAGTGCGTGTGTGTGAGTGCGTGTGTGTGAGTGCGTGTGTGTGAGTGCGTGTGTGTGAGTGCGTGTGTGTGAGTGCGTGTCTGTGAGTGTTTGTCTGTGAGTGTGTGTCTGTGAGTGTGTGTCTGTGAGTGCGTGTGTCTGTGAGTGCGTGTCTGTGAGTGCGTGTCTGTGAGTGCGTGTCTGTGGGTGCGTGTCTGTGGGTGCGTGTGTGTGGGTGCGTGTGTGTGAGTGCGTGTGTGTGAGTGCGTGTGTGTGAGTGCGTGTGTGTGAGTGCGTGTGTGTGAGTGCGTGTGTGTGAGTGCGTGTGTGTGAGTGCGTGTGTGTGCGTGTTTGTCTGTGAGTGTTTGTCTGTGAGTGTTTGTCTGTGAGTGTTTGTCTGTGAGTGTGTGTCTGTGAGTGCGTGTCTGTGAGTGCGTGCCTGTGAGTGCGTGCGTGTGAGTGAACGTGGGTGAGTGCGTGTGTGTGAGTGTGTGTCTGTGAGTGCGTGTGTGTGCGTGTGTGAGTGCGTGCCTGTGAGTGCGTGTCTGTGAGTGCGTGTCATGAGTGCGTGTCTGTGAGTGCGTGTCTGTGAGTGCGTGTCTGTGAGTGCGTGTCTGTGAGTGCGTGTCTGTGAGTGTGTGTCTGTGAGTGTGTGTCTGTGAGTGTGTGTCTGTGAGTGCGTGCCTCTGAGTGCGTGCGTGTGAGTGAACGAGGGTGAGTGCACGTCGGTGAGTGTGTGTCTGTGAGTGCGTATCTTTGAGTGCGTGCCTGTGAGTGCACATCTGTGAGTGCGTGTCTGTGAGTGCGTGTCTGTGAGTACGTGTCTGTGAGTGCCTGTCTGTGGGTGCCTGTCTGTAAGTGCCTGTCTGTGAGTGCCTGTCTGTGAGTGCGTGTGTGAGTCCGTGTCTGTGAGTGCGTGTGTGAGTGTGTGTCTGTGAGTGTGTGTCTTTGAGTGTGTGTCTTTGAGTGCGTGTCTGTGAGTGCGTGTCTGTGAGTGCGTGTCTGTGAGTGTGTGTCTGTGAGTGTGTGTCTGTGAGTGTGTGTCTGTGAGTGCGTGCCTCTGAGTGCGTGCGTGTGAGTGAACGAGGGTGAGTGCACGTCGGTGACTGTGTGTCTGTGAGTGCGTATCTTTGAGTGCGTGCCTGTGAGTGCACATCTGTGAGTGCGTGTCTGTCAGTGCGTGTCTGTGAGTACGTGTCTGTGAGTGCCTGTCTGTGGGTGCCTGTCTGTAAGTGCCTGTCTGTGAGTGCCTGTCTGTGAGTGCGTGTGTGAGTCCGTGTCTGAGTGCGTGTGTGAGTGTGTGTCTGTGAGTGTGTGTCTGTGGGTGTGTGTCTGTGAGTGTGTGTGTGTGAGTGCGTGTGTGTGAGTGCGTGTGTGTGAGTGCGTGTGTGTGAGTGCGTGTGTGTGAGTGCGTGTGTGTGAGTGCGTGTGTGTGAGTGCGTGTGTGTGAGTGCGTGTGTGTGAGTGCGTGTGTGTGAGTGCGTGTCTGTGAGTGCGTGTCTGTGAGTGCGTGTCTGTGAGTGCGTGTCTGTGAGTGCGTGTGTATGTGTGTGTGTCTGTGAGTGCGTGTCTGTGAGTGTGTGTCTGTGAGTGCGTGTGTGTGAGTGTGTTTCTGTGAGTGCGTGTGTGTGAGTGTGTGTCTGTGGGTGCGTGTCTGAGGGTGCGTGTCTGAGTGCGTGTGTGTGAGTGCGTGTGTGTGAGTGCGTGTGTGTGAGTGCGTGTCTGTGAGTGCGTGTCTGTGGGTGCGTGTCTGTGGGTGCGTGTCTGTGGGTGCGTGTCTGTGGGTGCGTGTCTGTGGGTGCGTGTCTGTGGGTGCGTGTCTGTGGGTGCGTGTCTGTGTGTGCGTGTCTGTGGGTGCGTGTCTGTGAGTTCGTGTCTGTGAGTGTGTGTCTGTGGGTGCGGGTGTGTGAGTGTGTGTCTGTGAATGTGTGTCTGTGGGTGCGGGTGTGTGAGTGTGTGTCTGTGGGTGCGTGTCTGTGAGTGCGTGTCTGTGAGTGCGTGTCTGTGAGTGTGTGTGTGTGAGTGCGTGTCTGTGAGTGTGTGTCTGTGAGTGTGTGTGTGTGAGTGCGTGTCTGTGAGTGCGTGTCTGTGGGTGTGTGTCTGTGAGTGTGTGTCTGTGAGTGTGTGTCTGTGAGTGCGTGTCTGTGAGTGCGGGTCTGTGAGTGTTTGTCTGTGAGTGTTTGTCTGTGAGTGCGTGTCTGTGAGTGCGTGTCTGTGAGTGCGTGTCTGTGAGTGTGTGTCTGTGGGTGCGTGTCTGTGAGTGCGTGTCTGTGAGTGCGTGTCTGTGAGTGCGTGTCTGTGAGTGCGTGTCTGTGAGTGTGTGTCTGTGGGTGCGTGTCTGTGAGTGCGTGTCTGTGAGTGCGTGTCTGTGAGTGCGTGTCTGTGAGTGTTTGTCTGTGAGTGTGTGTCTGTGAGTGCGTGTCTGTGGGTGCGTGTCTGTGAGTGTTTGTCTGTGTGTGCGTGTCTGTGAGTGCGTGGGTGAGTGTGCGTGTCTGTGAGTGCGTGTCTGTGAGTGTTTGTCTGTGAGTGTGTGTCTGTGAGTGCGTGTCTGTGGGTGCGTGTCTGTGAGTGTTTGTCTGTGTGTGCGTGTCTGTGAGTGCGTGTGTGAGTGTGCGTGTCTGTGAGTGCGTGTCTGTGAGTGTTTGTCTGTGAGTGCGTGCCTGTGAGTGCGTGCGTGTGAGTGAACGTGGGTGAGTGTGTGTCTGTGAGTGCATATCTTTGAGTGCGTGCCTGTGAGTGAACGTGTGAGTGAACGTGGGTGAGTGCACTTCTGTGAGTGCGTGTCTGTGAGTGCGTGTCTGTGAGTGCGTGTCTGTGAGTGCCTGTCTGTGAGTGCCTGTCTGTGAGTGCGTGTCTGTGAGTGCGTGTCTGTGAGTGCCTGTCTGTGAGTGCGTGTGTGTGAGTGCGTATGTGTGAGTGCGTGTGTGTGAGTGCGTGTGTGTGAGTGCGTGTGTGTGAGTGCTTGTGTGTGAGTGCGTGTCTGTGAGTGCGTGTCTGTGAGTGCGTGTCTGTGAGTGCGTGTCTGTGAGTGCGTGTCTGTGAGTGCGTGTGTGCGTGCGTGTCTGTGGGTGCGTGTCTGTGAGTGCGTGTGTGTGAGTGCGTGTGTGTGAGTGCGTGTGTGTGAGTGCGTGTGTGTGAGAGCGTGTCTGTGAGTGTGTGTGCGTGTGCGTGAGTGCGTGTCTGTGGGTGCATGTCTGTGAGTGCGTGTCTGTGAGTGCGTGTCTGTGGGTGCACATCTGTGAGTGCGTGTCTGTGAGTGCGTGTCTGTGAGTGCGTGTCTGTGAGTGCCTGTCTGTGGGTGCCTGTCTGTAAGTGCCTGTCTGTGAGTGCCTGTCTGTGAGTGCGTGTGTGAGTCCGTGTCTGTGAGTGCGTGTGTGAGTGCGTGTGTGTGAGTGCGTGTGTGTGAGTGCGTGTCTGTGGGTGCGTGTCTGTGGGTGCGTGTCTGTGGGTGCGTGTCTGTGGGTGCGTGTCTGTGGGTGCGTGTCTGTGTGTGCGTGTCTGTGGGTGCGTGTCTGTGAGTGCGTGTCTGTGAGTGTGTGTCTGTGGGTGCGGGTGTGTGAGTGTGTGTCTGTGAATGTGTGTCTGTGGGTGCGGGTGTGTGAGTGTGTGTCTGTGGGTGCGTGTCTGTGAGTGCGTGTCTGTGAGTGCGTGTCTGTGAGTGTGTGTGTGTGAGTGCGTGTCTGTGAGTGTGTGTCTGTGAGTGTGTGTGTGTGAGTGCGTGTCTGTGAGTGCGTGTCTGTGGGTGTGTGTCTGTGAGTGTGTGTCTGTGAGTGTGTGTCTGTGAGTGTGTGTCTGTGAGTGCGTGTCTGTGAGTGCGGGTCCGTGAGTGTTTGTCTGTGAGTGTTTGTCTGTGAGTGCGTGTCTGTGAGTGCGTGTCTGTGAGTGCGTGTCTGTGAGTGTGTGTCTGTGGGTGCGTGTCTGTGGGTGCGTGTCTGTGAGTGTGTGTCTGTGAGTGCGTGTCTGTGAGTGCGTGTCTGTGAGTGCGTGTCTGTGAGTGCGTGTCTGTGAGTGTGTGTCTGTGGGTACGTGTCTGTGAGTGCGTGTCTGTGAGTGCGTGTCTGTGAGTGCGTGTCTGTGAGTGTTTGTCTGTGAGTGTGTGTCTGTGAGTGCGTGTCTGTGGGTGCGTGTCTGTGAGTGTTTGTCTGTGTGTGCGTGTCTGTGAGTGCGTGGGTGAGTGTGCGTGTCTGTGAGTGCGTGTCTGTGAGTGTTTGTCTGTGAGTGTGTGTCTGTGAGTGCGTGTCTGTGGGTGCGTGTCTGTGAGTGTTTGTCTGTGTGTGCGTGTCTGTGAGTGCGTGTGTGAGTGTGCGTGTCTGTGAGTGCGTGTCTGTGAGTGTTTGTCTGTGAGTGCGTGCCTGTGAGTGCGTGCGTGTGAGTGAACGTGGGTGAGTGTGTGTCTGTGAGTGCATATCTTTGAGTGCGTGCCTGTGAGTGAACGTGTGAGTGAACGTGGGTGAGTGCACTTCTGTGAGTGCGTGTCTGTGAGTGCGTGTCTGTGAGTGCGTGTCTGTGAGTGCGTGTCTGTGAGTGCCTGTCTGTGAGTGCGTGTCTGTGAGTGCGTGTCTGTGAGTGCCTGTCTGTGAGTGCGTGTGTGTGAGTGCGTGTGTGTGAGTGCGTGTGTGTGAGTGCGTGTGTGTGAGTGCGTGTGTGTGAGTGCGTGTCTGTGAGTGCGTGTCTGTGAGTGCGTGTCTGTGAGTGCGTGTCTGTGAGTGCGTGTCTGTGAGTGCGTGTCTGTGAGTGCGTGTGTGCGTGCGTGTCTGTGGGTGCGTGTCTGTGAGTGCGTGTGTGTGAGTGCGTGTGTGTGAGTGCGTGTGTGTGAGTGCGTGTGTGTGAGAGCGTGTCTGTGAGTGTGTGTGCGTGAGTGCGTGTGCGTGAGTGCGTGTCTGTGGGTGCGTGTCTGTGAGTGCGTGTCTGTGAGTGCGTGTCTGTGGGTGCACATCTGTGAGTGCGTGTCTGTGAGTGCGTGTCTGTGAGTGCGTGTCTGTGAGTGCCTGTCTGTGGGTGCCTGTCTGTAAGTGCCTGTCTGTGAGTGCCTGTCTGTGAGTGCGTGTGTGAGTCCGTGTCTGTGAGTGCGTGTGTGAGTGTGTGTCTTTGAGTGTGTGTCTGTGAGTGCGTGTCTGTGGGTGCGTGTCTGTGGGTGCGTGTGTGTGAGTGCGTGTCTGTGAGTGCGTGTGTGTGTGTTTGTCTGTGAGTGTTTGTCTGTGAGTGTGTGTCTGTGAGTGTGTTTCTGTGAGTGTGTGTCTGTGAGTGCGTGTCTGTGAGTGCGTGTCTGTGAGTGCGTGTCTGTGAGTGCGTGTCTGTGAGTGCGTGTCTGTGAGTGCGTGTCTGTGAGTGCGTGCCTGTGAGTGCGTGCCTGTGAGTGCGTGTCTGTGAGTGTGTGTCTGTGAGTGCGTGTCTGTGGGTGCGTGTCTGTGGGTGCGTGTCTGTGGGTGAGTGTCTGTTAGTGTGTGTCTGTGAGTGCGTGTGTGTGAGTGTTTGTCTGTGAGTGTGTGTCTGTGAGTGTGTGTCTGTGAGTGTGTGTCTGTGAGTGTGTGTCTGTGAGTGCGTCCCTGTGAGTGCGTGCGTGTGAGTGAACGTGGGTGAGTGCGTGTGTGAGAGTGTGTGTCTGTGAGTGCGTGTCTGTGAGTGCGTGTGTGTGAGTGCGTGTGTGTGAGTGCGTGTGTGTGAGTGCGTGTTTGTGAGTGCGTGTTTGTGAGTGCGTGTGTGTGAGTGCGTGTGTGTGAGTGCGTGTGTGTGAGTGCGTGTGTGTGAGTGCGTGCGTGTGAGTGCGTGCCTGTGAGTGCGTGCCTGTGAGTGCGTGCCTGTGAGTGCGTGCCTGTGAGTGCGTGCCTGTGAGTGCGTGCCTGTGAATGAACGTGGGTGAGTGTACGTGGGTGAGTGTGTGTCTGTGAGTGTGTATCTTTTAGTGCGTGCCTGTGAGTAAACGTGTGAGTGAACGTAGGTGAGTGCACGTCTGTGAGTGCGTGTCTGTGAGTGCGTGTCTGTGAGTGTTTGTCTGTGTGTGCGTGTCTGTGAGTGCGTGTGTGAGTGTGCGTGTCTGTGAGTGCGTGTCTGTGAGTGCGTGCCTGTGAGTGCGTGCCTGTGAGTGCGTGTCTGTGGGAGCGTGTCTGTGGGTGCGTGTCTGTGGGTGCGTGTCTGTGCGTGCGTGTGTGTGAGTGCGTGTGTGTGAGTGCGTGTGTGTGAGTGCGTGTGTGTGAGTGCGTGTGTGTGAGTGCGTGTCTGTGAGTGTTTGTCTGTGAGTGTGTGTCTGTGAGTGTGTGTCTGTGAGTGTGTGTCTGTGAGTGTGTGTCTGTGAGTGCGTGTGTCTGTGAGTGCGTGTCTGTGAGTGCGTGTCTGTGAGTGCGTGTCTGTGGGTGCGTGTGTGTGAGTGCGTGTGTGTGAGTGCGTGTGTGTGAGTGCGTGTGTGTGAGTGCGTGTGTGTGAGTGCGTGTGTGTGAGTGCGTGTGTGTGAGTGCGTGTGTGTGAGTGCGTGTGTGTGCGTGTTTGTCTGTGAGTGTTTGTCTGTGAGTGTTTGTCTGTGAGTGTTTGTCTGTGAGTGTGTGTCTGTGAGTGTGTGTCTGTGAGTGCGTGCCTGTGAGTGCGTGCGTGTGAGTGAACGTGGGTGAGTGCGTGTGTGTGAGTGTGTGTCTGTGAGTGCGTGTGTGTGCGTGTGTGAGTGCGTGCCTGTGAGTGCGTGTCTGTGAGTGCGTGTCATGAGTGCGTGTCTGTGAGTGCGTGTCTGTGAGTGCGTGTCTGTGAGTGCGTGTCTGTGAGTGTGTGTCTGTGAGTGTGTGTCTGTGAGTGTGTGTCTGTGAGTGTGTGCCTCTGAGTGCGTGCGTGTGAGTGAACGAGGGTGAGTGCACGTCGGTGAGTGTGTGTCTGTGAGTGCGTATCTTTGAGTGCGTGCCTGTGAGTGCACATCTGTGAGTGCGTGTCTGTGAGTGCGTGTCTGTGAGTACGTGTCTGTGAGTGCCTGTCTGTGGGTGCCTGTCTGTAAGTGCCTGTCTGTGAGTGCCTGTCTGTGAGTGCGTGTGTGAGTCCGTGTCTGTGAGTGCGTGTGTGAGTGTGTGTCTGTGAGTGTGTGTCTTTGAGTGTGTGTCTTTGAGTGCGTGTCTGTGAGTGCGTGTCTGTGAGTGCGTGTCTGTGAGTGCGTGTCTGTGAGTGTGTGTCTGTGAGTGTGTGTCTGTGAGTGCGTGCCTCTGAGTGCGTGCGTGTGAGTGAACGAGGGTGAGTGCACGTCGGTGAGTGTGTGTCTGTGAGTGCGTATCTTTGAGTGCGTGCCTGTGAGTGCACATCTGTGAGTGCGTGTCTGTGAGTGCGTGTCTGTGAGTACGTGTCTGTGAGTGCCTGTCTGTGGGTGCCTGTCTGTAAGTGCCTGTCTGTGAGTGCCTGTCTGTGAGTGCGTGTGTGAGTCCGTGTCTGAGTGCGTGTGTGAGTGTGTGTCTGTGAGTGTGTGTCTGTGGGTGTGTGTCTGTGAGTGCGTGTCTGTGAGTGCGTGTGTGTGAGTGCGTGTGTGTGAGTGCGTGTGTGTGAGTGCGTGTGTGTGAGTGCGTGTGTGTGAGTGCGTGTGTGTGAGTGCGTGTGTGTGAGTGCGTGTCTGTGAGTGCGTGTCTGTGAGTGCGTGTCTGTGAGTGCGTGTCTGTGAGTGCGTGTCTGTGAGTGCGTGTCTGTGAGTGCGTGTGTATGTGTGTGTGTCTGTGAGTGCGTGTCTGTGAGTGTGTGTCTGTGAGTGCGTGTGTGTGAGTGTGTTTCTGTGAGTGCGTGTGTGTGAGTGTGTGTCTGTGGGTGCGTGTCTGAGGGTGCGTGTCTGAGTGCGTGTGTGTGAGTGCGTGTGTGTGAGTGCGTGTGTGTGAGTGCATGTCTGTGAGTGCGTGTCTGTGGGTGCGTGTCTGTGGGTGCGTGTCTGTGGGTGCGTGTCTGTGGGTGCGTGTCTGTGTGTGCGTGTCTGTGGGTGCGTGTCTGTGAGTGCGTGTCTGTGAGTGTGTGTCTGTGGGTGCGGGTGTGTGAGTGTGTGTCTGTGAATGTGTGTCTGTGGGTGCGGGTGTGTGAGTGTGTGTCTGTGGGTGCGTGTCTGTGAGTGCGTGTCTGTGAGTGCGTGTCTGTGAGTGTGTGTGTGTGAGTGCGTGTCTGTGAGTGTGTGTCTGTGAGTGTGTGTGTGTGAGTGCGTGTCTGTGAGTGCGTGTCTGTGGGTGTGTGTCTGTGAGTGTGTGTCTGTGAGTGTGTGTCTGTGAGTGTGTGTCTGTGAGTGCGTGTCTGTGAGTGCGGGTCTGTGAGTGTTTGTCTGTGAGTGTTTGTCTGTGAGTGTTTGTCTGTGAGTGCGTGTCTGTGAGTGCGTGTCTGTGAGTGTGTGTCTGTGAGTGTGTGTCTGTGGGTGCGTGTCTGTGGGTGCGTGTCTGTGAGTGTGTGTCTGTGAGTGCGTGTCTGTGAGTGCGTGTCTGTGAGTGCGTGTCTGTGAGTGCGTGTCTGTGAGTGTGTGTCTGTGGGTGCGTGTCTGTGAGTGCGTGTCTGTGAGTGCGTGTCTGTGAGTGCGTGTCTGTGAGTGTTTGTCTGTGAGTGTGTGTCTGTGAGTGCGTGTCTGTGGGTGCGTGTCTGTGAGTGTTTGTCTGTGTGTGCGTGTCTGTGAGTGCGTGGGTGAGTGTGCGTGTCTGTGAGTGCGTGTCTGTGAGTGTTTGTCTGTGAGTGTGTGTCTGTGAGTGCGTGTCTGTGGGTGCGTGTCTGTGAGTGTTTGTCTGTGTGTGCGTGTCTGTGAGTGCGTGTGTGAGTGTGCGTGTCTGTGAGTGCGTGTCTGTGAGTGTTTGTCTGTGAGTGCGTGCCTGTGAGTGCGTGCGTGTGAGTGAACGTGGGTGAGTGTGTGTCTGTGAGTGCATATCTTTGAGTGCGTGCCTGTGAGTGCGTGCGTGTGAGTGAACGTGGGTGAGTGTGTGTCTGTGAGTGCACTTCTGTGAGTGCGTGTCTGTGAGTGCGTGTCTGTGAGTGCGTGTCTGTGAGTGCCTGTCTGTGAGTGCCTGTCTGTGAGTGCGTGTCTGTGAGTGCGTGTCTGTGAGTGCCTGTCTGTGAGTGCGTGTGTGTGAGTGCGTGTGTGTGAGTGCGTGTGTGTGAGTGCGTGTGTGTGAGTGCGTGTGTGTGAGTGCGTGTGTGTGAGTGCGTGTCTGTGAGTGCGTGTCTGTGAGTGCGTGTCTGTGAGTGCGTGTCTGTGAGTGCGTGTGTGCGTGCGTGTCTGTGGGTGCGTGTCTGTGAGTGCGTGTGTGTGAGTGCGTGTGTGTGAGTGCGTGTGTGTGAGTGCGTGTGTGTGAGAGCGTGTCTGTGAGTGTGTGTGCGTGTGCGTGAGTGCGTGTCTGTGGGTGCATGTCTGTGAGTGCGTGTCTGTGAGTGCGTGTCTGTGGGTGCACATCTGTGAGTGCGTGTCTGTGAGTGCGTGTCTGTGAGTGCGTGTCTGTGAGTGCGTGTCTGTGAGTGCCTGTCTGTGGGTGCCTGTCTGTAAGTGCCTGTCTGTGAGTGCCTGTCTGTGAGTGCGTGTGTGAGTCCGTGTCTGTGAGTGCGTGTGTGAGTGTGTGTCTTTGAGTGTGTGTCTGTGAGTGCGTGTCTGTGGGTGCGTGTCTGTGGGTGCGTGTGTGTGAGTGCGTGTCTGTGAGTGCGTGTGTGTGTGTTTGTCTGTGAGTGTTTGTCTGTGAGTGTGTGTCTGTGAGTGTGTTTCTGTGAGTGTGTGTCTGTGAGTGCGTGTCTGTGAGTGCGTGTCTGTGAGTGCGTGTCTGTGAGTGCGTGTCTGTGAGTGCGTGCCTGTGAGTGCGTGCCTGTGAGTGCGTGTCTGTGAGTGCGTGTCTGTGAGTGCGTGTCTGTGGGTGCGTGTCTGTGGGTGCGTGTCTGTGGGTGAGTGTCTGTTAGTGTGTGTCTGTGAGTGCGTGTGTGTGAGTGTTTGTCTGTGAGTGTGTGTCTGTGAGTGTGTGTCTGTGAGTGTGTGTCTGTGAGTGTGTGTCTGTGAGTGCGTCCCTGTGAGTGCGTGCGTGTGAGTGAACGTGGGTGAGTGCGTGTGTGAGAGTGTGTGTCTGTGAGTGCGTGTGTGAGTGCGTGTCTGTGAGTGCGTGTGTGTGAGTGCGTGTGTGTGAGTGCGTGTGTGTGAGTGCGTGTTTGTGAGTGCGTGTTTGTGAGTGCGTGTGTGTGAGTGCGTGTGTGTGAGTGCGTGTGTGTGAGTGCGTGTGTGTGAGTGCGTGCGTGTGAGTGCGTGCCTGTGAGTGCGTGCCTGTGAGTGCGTGCCTGTGAGTGCGTGCCTGTGAGTGCGTGCCTGTGAATGAACGTGGGTGAGTGTACGTGGGTGAGTGTGTGTCTGTGAGTGTGTATCTTTTAGTGCGTGCCTGTGAGTAAACGTGTGAGTGAACGTAGGTGAGTGCACGTCTGTGAGTGCGTGTCTGTGAGTGCGTGTCTGTGAGTGTTTGTCTGTGTGTGCGTGTCTGTGAGTGCGTGTGTGAGTGTGCGTGTCTGTGAGTGCGTGTCTGTGAGTGCGTGCCTGTGAGTGCGTGCCTGTGAGTGCGTGTCTGTGGGAGCGTGTCTGTGGGTGCGTGTCTGTGGGTGCGTGTCTGTGCGTGCGTGTGTGTGAGTGCGTGTGTGTGAGTGCGTGTGTGTGAGTGCGTGTGTGTGAGTGCGTGTGTGTGAGTGCGTGTGTGTGAGTGCGTGTCTGTGAGTGTGTGTCTGTGAGTGTGTGTCTGTGAGTGTGTGTCTGTGAGTGTGTGTCTGTGAGTGCGTGTGTCTGTGAGTGCGTGTCTGTGAGTGCGTGTCTGTGAGTGCGTGTCTGTGAGTGCGTGTCTGTGGGTGCGTGTCTGTGGGTGCGTGTGTGTGAGTGCGTGTGTGTGAGTGCGTGTGTGTGAGTGCGTGTGTGTGAGTGCGTGTGTGTGAGTGCGTGTGTGTGAGTGCGTGTGTGTGCGTGTTTGTCTGTGAGTGTTTGTCTGTGAGTGTTTGTCTGTGAGTGTTTGTCTGTGAGTGTGTGTCTGTGATTGTGTGTCTGTGAGTGCGTGTGTGTGCGTGTGTGACTGCGTGCCTGTGAGTGCGTGTCTGTGAGTGCGTGTCTGTGAGTGCGTGTCATGAGTGCGTGTCTGTGAGTGCGTGTCTGTGAGTGCGTGTCTGTGAGTGCGTGTCTGTGAGTGCGTGTCTGTGAGTGCGTGTCTGTGAGTGTGTGTCTGTGAGTGTGTGTCTGTGAGTGCGTGCCTCTGAGTGCGTGCGTGTGAGTGAACGAGGGTGAGTGCACGTCGGTGAGTGTGTGTCTGTGAGTGCTTATCTTTGAGTGCGTGCCTGTGAGTGCACATCTGTGAGTGCGTGTCTGTGAGTGCGTGTCTGTGAGTACGTGTCTGTGAGTGCCTGTCTGTGGGTGCCTGTCTGTAAGTGCCTGTCTGTGAGTGCCTGTCTGTGAGTGCGTGTGTGAGTCCGTGTCTGTGAGTGCGTGTGTGAGTGTGTGTCTGTGAGTGTGTGTCTTTGAGTGTGTGTCTTTGAGTGCGTGTCTGTGAGTGCGTGTCTGTGAGTGCGTGTCTGTGAGTGTGTGTCTGTGAGTGTGTGTCTGTGAGTGTGTCTGTGAGTGCGTGCCTCTGAGTGCGTGCGTGTGAGTGAACGAGGGTGAGTGCACGTCGGTGAGTGTGTGTCTTTGAGTGCGTGCCTGTGAGTGCACATCTGTGAGTGCGTGTCTGTCAGTGCGTGTCTGTGAGTACGTGTCTGTGAGTGCCTGTCTGTGGGTGCCTGTCTGTAAGTGCCTGTCTGTGAGTGCCTGTCTGTGAGTGCGTGTGTGAGTCCGTGTCTGTGAGTGCGTGTGTGAGTGTGTGTCTGTGAGTGTGTGTCTGTGGGTGTGTGTCTGTGAGTGTGTGTCTGTGAGTGTGTGTCTGTGAGTGCGTGTCTGTGGGTGCGTGTCTGTGGGTGCGTGTCTGTGAGTGCGTGTCTGTGAGTGCGTGTCTGTGAGTGCATGTGTGTGTGTTTGTCTGTGAGTGTTTGTCTGTGAGTGTGTGTCTGTGAGTGTATTTCTGTGAGTGTGTGTCTGTGAGTGCGTGTCTGTGGGTGCGTGTCTGTGGGTGAGTGTCTGTGAGTGTGTGTCTGTGAGTGCGTGTGTGTGAGTGTTTGTCTGTGAGTGTGTGTCTGTGAGTGTGTGTCTGTGAGTGTGTGTCTGTGAGTGTGTGTCTGTGAGTGCGTCCCTGTGAGTGCGTGCGTGTGAGTGAACGTGGGTGAGTGCGTGTGTGAGAGTGTGTGTCTGTGAGTGCGTGTGTGAGTGCGTGTGTGAGTGCATGTGTGAGTGCGTGTGTGTGAGTGCGTGTGTGTGAGTGCGTGTGTGTGAGTGCGTGTGTGTGAGTGCGTGTGTGTGAGTGCGTGTGTGTGAGTACGTGTGTGTGAGTGCGTGTCTGTGAGTGCGTGTGTGTGAGTGCGTGCCTGTGAATGAACGTGGGTGAGTGCACGTGGGTGAGTGTGTGTCTGTGAGTGTGTATCTTTGAGTGCGTGCCTGTGAGTAAACGTGTGAGTGAACGTAGGTGAGTGCACGTCTGTGAGTGCGTGTCTGTGAGTGCGTGTCTGTGAGTGTTTGTCTGTGTGTGCGTGTCTGTGAGTGCGTGTGTGAGTGTGCGTGTCTGTGAGTGCGTGTCTGTGAGTGCGTGTCTGTGAGTGCGTGCCTGTGAGTGCGTGCCTGTGAGTGCGTGTCTGTGAGTGCGTGTCTGTGGGTGCGTGTCTGTGGGTGCGTGTCTGTGGGTGCGTGCCTGTGGGTGCGTGTCTGTGCGTGCGTGTGTGTGAGTGCGTGTGTGTGAGTGCGTGTGTGTGAGTGCGTGTGTGTGAGTGCGTGTGTGTGAGTGCGTGTGTGTGAGTGCGTGTGTGTGAGTGCGTGTGTGTGAGTGCGTGTCTGTGAGTGCGTGTCTGTGAGTGCGTGTCTGTGAGTGCGTGTCTGTGAGTGCGTGTGTATGTGTGTGTGTCTGTGAGTGCGTGTCTGTGAGTGTTTGTCTGTGAGTGCGTGTGTGTGAGTGTGTTTCTGTGAGTGCGTGTGTGTGAGTGTGTGTCTGTGGGTACGTGTCTGTGGGTGTGTGTCTGAGTGTGTGTCTGAGTGTGTGTCTGTGAGTGCGTGTGTGTGAGTGTGTTTCTGTGAGTGCGTGTGTGTGAGTGTGTGTCTGTGGGTGCGTGTCTGAAGGTGCGTGTCTGAGTGCGTGTGTGTGAGTGCGTGTGTGTGAGTGCGTGTGTGTGAGTGCGTGTGTGTGAGTGCGTGTCTGTGAGTGCGTGTCTGTGAGTGCGTGTCTGTGGGTGCGTGTCTGTGGGTGCGTGTCTGTGGGTGCGTGTCTGTGGGTGCGTGTCTGTGGGTGCGTGTCTGTGAGTGCGTGTCTGTGGGTGCGGGTGTGTGAGTGTGTGTCTGTGAATGTGTGTCTGTGGGTGCGGGTGTGTGAGTGCGTGTCTGTGGGTGCGTGTCTGTGAGTGCGTGTCTGTGAGTGTGTGTGTGTGAGTGTGTGTCTGTGAGTGTGTGTCTGTGAGTGTGTGTGTGTGAGTGCGTGTCTGTGAGTGCGTGTCTGTGGGTGCCTGTCTGTGAGTGCGTGTCTGTGAGTGTGTGTCTGTGAGTGTGTGTCTGTGAGTGTGTGTCTGTGAGTGCGTGTCTGTGAGTGCGGGTCTGTGAGTGTTTGTCTGTGAGTGTTTGTCTGTGAGTGCGTGTCTGTGGGTGCGTGTCTGTGAGTGCGTGTCTGTGAGTGCGTGTCTGTGAGTGCGTGTCTGTGGGTGCGTGTCTGTGGGTGCGTGTCTGTGAGTGCATGTCTGTGAGTGCGTGTCTGTGAGTGCGTGTCTGTGAGTGTTTGTCTGTGAGTGTGTGTCTGTGAGTGCGTGTCTGTGGGTGCGTGTCTGTGAGTGTTTGTCTGTGTGTGCGTGTCTGTGAGTGCGTGTCTGTGAGTGTGCGTGTCTGTGAGTGCGTGTCTGTGAGTGCGTGTCTGTGAGTGTTTGTCTGTGAGTGCGTGCCTGTGAGTGCGTGCGTGTGAGTGAACGTGGGTGAGTGTGTGTCTGTGAGTGCATATCTTTGAGTGCGTGCCTGTGAGTGAACGTGTGAGTGAACGTGGTTAAGTGCACTTCTGTGAGTGCATGTCTGTGAGTGCGTGTCTGTGAGTGCCTGTCTGTGAGTGCCTGTCTGTGAGTGCCTGTCTGTGAGTGCGTGTGTCTGAGTGCGTGTCTGTGAGTGCGTGTCTGTGAGTGCGTGTCTGTGAGTGCGTGTCTGTGAGTGCGTGTCTGTGAGTGCGTGTGTGCGTGCGTTTCTGTGGGTGCGTGTCTGTGAGTGCGTGTCTGTGGGTGCGTGTGTGTGAGTGCGTGTGTGTGAGAGCGTGTCTGTGAGTGTGTGTCTGTGAGTGTGTGTGCGTGAGTGCGTGTCTGTGGGTGCGTGTCTGTGAGTGCGTGTCTGTGAGTGCGTGTCTGTGAGTGCGTGTCTGTGAGTGCGTGTCTGTGGGTGCGAGTCTGTGGGTGCATGTCTGTGAGTGCGTGTCTGTGAGTGCGTGTCTGTGAGTGTTTGTCTGTGAATGCGTGTCTGTGAGTGTTTGTCTGTGAGTGCGTGTCAGTGAGTGCGTGTGTGTGAGTGCGTGTGTGTGAGTGCGTGTGTGTGAGTGCGTGTGTGTGAGTGCGTGTCTGTGAGTGCTTGTCTGTGAGTGTGTGTCTGTGAGTGCGTGTGTGTGAGTGCGTGTGTGTGAGTGCGTGTGTGTGAGTGCGTGTGTGTGAGTGCGTGTGTGTGAGTGCGTGTGTGAGTGCGTGTGAGTGCTTGTGTGTGAGTGCGTGTGTGTGAGTGCGTGTGTGTGAGTGCGTGTGTGTGAGTGCGTGTCTGTGAGTGCGTGTCTGTGAGTGCGTGTCTGTGAGTGCGTGTCTGTGAGTGCGTGTCTGTGAGTGCACGTGCGTGAGTGCGTCTGTGTCTGTGAGTGCGTGTCTGTGAGTGCGTGTCTGTGAGTGCGTGTGTGTGAGTGCGTGTGTGAGTGCGTGTGTGTGAGTGCGTGTGTGTGAGTGCGTATGTGTGAGTGCGTGTGTGTGAGTGCGTGTGTGAGTGCGTGTGTGAGTGTGTGTCTGTGAGTGTGTGTCTGTGAGTGCGTGTCTGTGAGTGCGTGTCTGTGTTTGCGTGTCTGTGGGTGCGTGTCTGTGGGTGCGTGTCTGTGGGTGCGTGTCTGTGGGTGCGTGTCTGTTAGTGCGTGTCTGTGGGTGCGTGTCTGTGGGTGCGTGTGTGTGAGTGCGTGTCTGTGAGTGCGTGTCTGTGAGTGCGTGTCTGTGAGTGCGGGTGTGTGAGTGCGTGTCTGTGAGTGCGTGTCTGTGAGTGCGTGTGTGTGAGTGCGTGTGTGTGAGTGCGTGTGTGTGAGTGCGTGTGTGTGAGTGCGTGTGTGTGAGTGTGTGTGTGAGTGCGCGTCTGTGCGTGTGTCTGTGAGTGTGTGTGTGAGTGTGTGTGTGAGTGTGTGTGTGAGTGTGTGTGAGAGTGTGTGTGTGAGTGCGTGTGTGAGTGCGTGTGTGAGTGCGTGTGTGAGTGCGTGTGTGTGCGTGTGTGAGTGCGTGTGTGAGTGCGTGTCTGTGAGTGCGTGTCTGTGAGTGCGTGTCTGTGAGTGCGTGTGTGTGAGTGTGTGTGTGAGTGTGTGTGTGAGTGTGTGTGTGAGTGTGTGTGTGAGTCGTGTCTGTGAGTGCGTGTCTGTGAGTGCGTGTCTGTGAGTGCGTGTCTGTGAGTGCGTGTGTGAGTGCGTGTGTGAGTGCGTGTCTGTGAGTGCGTGTCTGTGGGTGCGTGTCTGTGGGTGCGTGTCTGTGGGTGCGTGTGTGTGAGTGCGTGTGTGTGAGAGCGTGTCTGTGAGTGCGTGTCTGTGAGTGCGTGTCTGTGAGTGCGTGTGCGTGAGTGCGTGTCTGTGGGTGCGTGTCTGTGAGTGCGTGTCTGTGAGTGCGTGTCTGTGAGTGCGTGTCTGTGAGTGCGTGTGTGTGAGTGCGTGTCTGTGAGTGCGTGTCTGTGGGTGCGAGTCTGTGGGTGCGTGTCTGTGGGTGCGTGTCTGTGAGTGTTTGTCTGTGAATGCGTGTCTGTGAGTGTTTGTCTGTGAGTGCGTGTCAGTGAGTGCGTGTGTGTGAGTGCGTGTGTGTGAGTGCGTGTCTGTGAGTGCGTGTCTGTGAGTGCTTGTCTGTGAGTGTGTGTCTGTGAGTGTGTGTCTGTGAGTGCGTGTGTCTGTGAGTGCGTGTCTGTGAGTGCGTGTCTGTGAATTCGTGTCTGTGAGTGCGTGTCTGTGAGTGCGTGTCTGTGAGTGCGTGTGTGTGAGTGCGTGTGTGTGAGTGCGTGTGTGTGAGTGCGTGTGTGTGAGTGCGTGTGTGTGAGTGCGTGTGAGTGCGTGCGTGTGAGTGCGTGCGTGTGAGTGCGTGCGTGTGAGTGCGTGTCTGTGAGTGCGTGTCTGTGAGTGCGTGTCTGTGAGTGCGTGTCTGTGAGTGCGTGTCTGTGAGTGCACGTGCGTGAGTGCGTCTGTGTCTGTGAGTGCGTGTCTGTGAGTGCGTGTCTGTGAGTGCGTGTGTGTGAGTGCGTGTGTGTGAGTGCGTGTGTGTGAGTGCGTGTGTGTGAGTGCGTGTGTGTGAGTGCGTGTGTGTGAGTGCGTGTGTGTGTGTGTGTGTGTGAGTGTGTGTGTGTGAGTGTGTGTCTGTGAGTGTGTGTCTGTGAGTGCGTGTCTGTGAGTGCGAGTCTGTGTTTGCGTGTCTGTGGGTGCGTGTCTGTGGGTGCGTGTCTGTTGGTGCGTGTCTGTTGGTGCGTATCTGTTGGTGCGTGTCTGTGGGTGCGTGTCTGTGGGTGCGTGTGTGTGAGTGCGTGTGTGTGAGTGCGTGTCTGTGAGTGCGTGTGTGTGAGTGCGTGTGTGTGAGTGCGTGTCTGTGAGTGCGTGTCTGTGAGTGCGGGTGTGTGAGTGCGTGTCTGTGAGTGCGTGTCTGTGAGTGCGTGTGTGTGAGTGCGTGTGTGTGAGTGCGTGTGTGTGAGTGTGTGTGTGAGTGCGCGTCTGTGCGTGTGTCTGTGAGTGTGTGTGTGAGTGTGTGTGTGAGTGTGTCTTTGAGTGTGTGTGTGAGTGCGTGTGTGAGTGCGTGTGTGAGTGCGTGTGTGAGTACGTGTGTGAGTGCGTGTGTGAGTGCGTGTGTGAGTGCGTGTGAGTGCGTGTGTGAGCGTGTGTGAGTGCGTGTGTGAGTGCGTGTCTGTGAGTGCGTGTCTGTGAGTGCGTGTCTGTGAGTGCGTGTGTGTGAGTGTGTGTGTGACTGTGTGTGTGAGTGTGTGTGTGAGTGTGTGTGTGAGTGTGTGTGTGAGTGTGTGTGTGAGTGCGTGTCTGTGAGTGCGTGTCTGTGAGTGCGTGTCTGTGAGTGCGTGTCTGTGGGTGCGTGTCTGTGAGTGCGTGTCTGTGAGTGCGTGTGTGTGAGTGCGTGTGTGTGAGTGCGTGTGTGTGAGTGCGTGTGTGTGCGTGCGTGTGTGTGCGTGCGTGTCTGTGGGTGCGTGTCTGTGGGTGCGTGTCTGAGTGCGTGTCTGTGGGTGCGTGTCTGTGGGTGCGTGTCTGTGGGTGCGTGTCTGTGGGTGCGTGTCTGTGAGTGCGTGTCTGTGAGTGCGTGTCTGTGAGTGCGTGTCTGTGGGTGCGTGTCTGTGGGTGCGTGTCTGTTGGTGCGTGTCTGTGGGTGCGTGTCTGTGGGTGCGTGTGTGTGAGTGCGTGTGTGTGAGTGCGTGTGTGTGAGTGCGTGTCTGTGAGTGCGTGTCTGTGAGTGCGTGTCTGTGAGTGCGTGTCTGTGAGTGCGTGTGTGTGAGTGTGCGTCTGTGAGTGTGCGTCTGTGAGTGTGTGTGTGAGTGCGCGTGTGTGAGTGCGCGTGTGTGAGTGTGTGTGTGAGTGTTTCTCTGTGAGTGTGTGTCTGTGAGTGCGTTTCTGTGAGTACGTGTCTGTGAGTGTTTGTCTGTGAGTGCGTGTCTGTGAGTGCACATCTGTGAGTGTGTGTCTGTGAGTGCGTGTCTGTGAGTGCGTGTGTGTGAGTGCGTGTGTGTGAGTGCGTGTCTGTGAGTGCGTGTCTGTGAGTGTGTGTCTGTGAGTGCGTTTCTGTGAGTGCGTGTCTGTGAGTGCGTTTCTGTGAGTGCGTGTCTGAGTGTTTGTCTGTGAGTGCGTGTCTGTGAGTGCGTGTCTGTGAGTGCGTGTCTGTGAGTGCGTGTCTGTGAGTGCGTGTGTGTGAGTGCGTGTGTGTGAGTGCCTGTGTGTGAGTGCCTGTGTGTGAGTGCGTGTCTGAGTGCGTGTCTGTGAGTGCGTGTCTGTGAGTGCGTGTGTGTGAGTGCGTGTGTGTGAGTGCGTGTGTGAGTGTGTGTGTGTGAGTGTGTGTGTGTGAGTGTGTGTGTGTGAGTGCGTGTGTGTGAGTGCGTGTGTGTGGGTGCGTGTCTGTGGGTGCGTGTCTGTGAGTGCGTGTCTGTGGGTGCGTGTCTGTGAGTGCGTGTCTGTGAGTGCGTGTCTGTGAGTGCGTGTCTGTGAGTGCGTGTGTGTGAGTGTGTGTGTGTGTGTGTGAGTGCGTGTCTGTGAGTGCGTGTCTTTGAGTGCGTGTGTGTGAGTGCGTGTGTGAGTGCGTGTCTGTGAGTGCGTGTCTGTGGGTGCGTGTCTGTGAGTGCGTGTCTGTGAGTGCGTGTCTGTGAGTGCGTGTCTGTGGGTGCGTGTCTGTGAGTGAGTGTGTGAGTGTGTGTCTGTGGGTGCGTGTGTGAGTGCGTGTGTGTGAGTGCGTGTGTGTGAGTGCGTGCGTGTGAGTGCGTGTCTGTGAGTGCGTGTCTGTGGGTGCGTGTCTGTGGGTGCGTGTCTGTGGGTGCGTGTCTGTGAGTGCGTGTGTGTGAATGTGTGTGTGAGTGTGTGTGTGAGTGTGTGTGTGTGTGAGTGTGTGTCTGTGGGTGCGTGTCTGTGGGTGCGTGTCTGAGTGCGTGTCTGTGAGTGCGTGTCTGTGAGTGCGTGTCTGTGAGTGCGTGTTTGTGAGTGTTTGTCTGAGTGTTTGTCTGTGAGTGTTTGTCTGTGAGTGCGTGTCTGTGAGTGTTTGTCTGTGAGTGCGTGTCTGTGAGTGCGTGTCTGTGGGCGTGTGTGTGAGTGCGTGCCTGTGAGTGCGTGCGTGTGAGTGCGTACGTGTGAGTGCACGTGGGTGAGTGCACGTGGGTGAGTGTGTGTCTGTGAGTGCGTATCTTTGAGTGCGTGCCTGTGAGTGAACATGTGAGTGAACGTGGGTGAGTGCACATCTGTGAGTGCGTGTCTGTGAGTGCGTGTCTGTGAGTGCGTGTGTGTGAGTGCGTGTGTGTGAGTGCGTGTGTGAGTGCCTGTCTGTGGGTGTGTGTCTGTGAGTGCGTGTCTGTGAGTGTTTGTCTGTGAGTGTGTGTCTGTGAGTGCGTGTCTGTGAGTGCGTGTCTGTGAGTGCGTGTCTGAGTGTTTGTATGTGAGTGTGTGTCTGTGGATGTGTGTCTGTGAGTGTGTGTCTGTGAGTGTGTGTCTGTGAGTGCGTTTCTGTGAGTGCGTGTCTGTGAGTGTTTTTCTGTGAGTGCGTGTCTGTGAGTGCGTGTGTGTTAGTGCGTGTGTGTGGGTGCGTGTGTGTGAGTGCGTGTCTGTGGGTGCGTGTCTGTGAGTGCGTGTCTGTGAGTGCGTGTCTGTGAGTGTTTGTGAGTGTGTGTCTGTGAGTGCGTGTCTGTGAGTGCGTGTCTGTGAGTGCGTGTCTGTGAGTGCGTGTCTGTGAGTGCGTGTCTGTGGGTGCGTGTGTGTGAGTGCGTGTCTGTGAGTGCGTGTCTGTGCGTGTGTGTCTGTGAGTGCATGTCTGTGAGTGCGTGTCTGTGGGTGTGTGTCTGTGGGTGCGTGTCTGTGAGTGCTTGTCTGCCAGTACGTGTGTGTGAGACTGTGTGTGTGTTTCTGTGTGCATGTCTGTGAGTGCGGTGAGTGCCCAGGGGGCAGTGAATCTAAAACACGTTTCAAATGATTAAAATAATTCGTTTTCAGAAAGATCCATACCAAGATCTCAAGGAACTGGCGAGAATAAGTCTCCTCGCGGACTGCACACTGATCCTGGCCTGGAGGTACAGCACGGGGTTAGATACAGAGTAAATCTCCCTCTACACTGTCCCCATCAAACACTCCCAGGACAGGTACAGCACGGGGTTAGATACAGAGTAAATCTGCCTCTGCACTGTCCCCATCAAACACTCCCAGGACAGGTACAGCACGGGGCTAGATACAGAGTAAAGCTCCCTCTACACTGTCCCCATCAAACACTCCCAGGACAGGTACAGCACGGGGTTAGATACAGAGTAAAGCTCCCTCTACACTGTCCCCATCAAACACTCCCAGGACAGGTACAGCACGGGGTTAGATACAGAGTAAAGCTTGCTCCACACTGTCCCCATCAAACACTCCCAGGACAGGTACAGCATTGGGTTAGATACAGAGTAAATCTCCCTCTACACTGTCCCCATCAACACTCCCAGGACAGGTACAGCACGGGGTTAGATACAGAGTAAATCTCCCTCTACACTGTCCCCATCAAACACTTCCAGGACAGGTACAGCACGGGGTTAGTTACAGAGTAAATCTCCCTCTTCACTGTCCCCATCAAACACTCCCAGGACAGGTATAGCACGAGGTTAGATACAGAGTAAATCTCCCTCTACACTATCCCCATCAAACACTCCCAGGACAGGTACAGCACAGGGTTAGATACAGAGTAAAGCTCCCTCTACACTGTCCCCATCAAACACTCCCAGGACAGGTACAGCACGGGGTTAGACACAGAGTAAAGCTCCCTCTACACCGAGCCCATCAAACACTCCCAGGACAGGTACAGCACGAGGTTAGATACAGAGTAAAGCTCCCTCTACACTGTCCCCATCAAACACTCCCAGGACAGGTACAGCACGGGGTTAGACACAGAGTAAAGCTCCCTCTACACCGAGCCCATCAAACACTCCTAGGACAGGTACAGCACGGGGTTAGATACAGAGTAAAGCTCCCTCTACTCCGTCACCATCAAACGCTCCCAGGACAGGTACAGCACAGGGTTAGATACAGAGTAAAGATCACTCTACACCGTCCCAATCAAACACTCCCAGGACAGGTACAGCATGGGGATAGATACAGAGTAAATCTCCCTCTACACTGTCTCCATCAAACACTCCCAGGATAGGTACAGCACGGGGTTAGATTCAGAGTAAATCTCCCTCTACACTGTCCCCATCAAACGCTTCCAGGACAGGTACAGCACGGTGATAGATACAGAGTAAAGCTCCCTCTACACTGTCCCCATCAAACACTCCCAGGACAAGTACAGCACGGGGCTAGATACAGAGTAAAGCTCCCTCCACACTGTCACCATCACACACTCCCAGGACAGGTACAGCACTGGGTTAGCTACCGAGTAAAGCTCCCTCCACACTGTCCCCATCAAACACTCCCAGGACCGGTACAGCACGGGGTTAGATACAGAGTAAATCTCCCTCTTCACTGTCCCCATCAAACACTCCCAGGACAGGTATAGCACGGGGTTAGATACAGAGTAAATCTCCCTCTACACTGTCCCCATCAAACACTCCCAGGACAGGTACAGCACAGGGTTAGGTACAGAGTAAAGCTCCCTCCACACTGTCCCCATCAAACACTCCCAGGACCGGTACAGCACGGGGTTAGATACAGAGTAAAGCTCCCTCTACACTTTCCCCATCAAACACTCCCAGACAGGTACAGCACGGGGTTACATACAGAATAAAGCTCCCTCTACACTGTCCCCATCAAACACTCCCAGGACAGGTACAGCACGGGGTTAGACACTGAGTAAAGCTCCCTCCACACTGTCTCCATCAAACACTCCCATGACAGGTACAGCACGGGGTTAGATACAGCATAAAGCTCCCTCTACACTGACACCATCAAACACTCCCAGGACAGGTACAGCACGGGGTAAGATACTGAGTAAATCTCCCTCTACACTGTCCCCATCAAACAATCCCATGACAGCTACAGCATGGGGTTAGATACAGGGTAAATCTCCCTCTACACTGTCCCGATCAAACACTCCCAGGACAGGTACAGCACAGGGTTAGATACAGAGTAAAGATCACTCTATACTGTCCCAATCAAACACTCCCAGGACAGGTACAGCATGGGGATAGATACAGAGTAAATCTCCCTCTACACTGTCCCCATCAAACACTCCCAGGACAGGTACAGCACGGGGTTATATACAGAGTAAATCTCCCTCTACAATGTCCCCATCAAACACTCCCAGGACAGGTACAGCACGGTGTTAGATACAGAGTAAAGCTCCCTCTACACTGTCCCCATCAAGCACTCCCAGGACAGGTACAGCACGGGGTTAGATACAGAGTAAAGCTCCCTCCACACTGTCCCCATCAAACACTCCCACGACAGGTACAGCATGGGGTTAGATACAGAATAAAGCTCCCTCTACACTGTCCCCATCAAACACTCCCAGGACAGGTACAGCACGGGGCTAGATACAGAGTAAAATCCCTCCACACTGTCCCCATCAAACACTCCCAGGACAGGTACAGCACGGGGCTAGATACAGAGTAAAGCTCCCTCCACACTGTCCCCATCAAACACTCCCATGACAGGTACAGCACAGGGTTAGATAGAGAGTAAAGCTCACTCTACACCGTCCCTATCAAATATTCCCAGGACAGTTACAGCATGGGGCTAGATACAGAGTAAAGCTCCCTCCACACTGTCCAAATTACACACTGCCAGGACAGGTATAGCCCTGGGTTACATACAAAGTAAAAGTCCCTCTACGCTGTCCGCATCAAACACTCCCAGGACAGGTACAGCACTGGGCTGGATGCAGAGTGAGTCTCCCTCTACACAGTCCCCATCAAACACTCCCAGGACAGGTACAGCACGGGGTTAGATACAGAGTAAATCTCCCTCTACACTGTCTCCATCAAACACTCCCAGGACAGTTACAGCACGGGGTTAGATACAGAGTAAAGCTACCTCTACACCGTCCCCATCTAACGCTCCCAGGATAGGTACAGCACGGGGTTAGATACAGAGTAAAGCTCCCTCTACACTGTCCCCATCAAACACTCCCAGGACAGGTACAGCACGGGGTTAGATACAGAGTGAAGCTCACTCTACACTTTCCCAATCAAACACTCCCAGGACAGGTACAGCATGGGGTTAGATACAGAGTAAATCTCCCTCCACACTGTCTCCATCACACACTCGCAGGACAGTTACAGCACTGGGATAGATACAGAGCAAATCTCCCTCCCCACTGTCCCCATCAAACATTCCCAGGACAGGTACCGCACTGAATTAGATACAGAGTAAAGCTCCCTCCACACTGTCCCCATCAAATACTCCCAGGACAGGTACAGCAATGGGTTAGATACAGAGTAAAGCTCCCTCTACACTGTCCCCATCAAACACTCCCAGGATAGGTACAGCACGGTGTTAGATTCAGAGTAAAGCTCCCTCTACACTGTCCCCATCAAACACTCCCAGGGACAGGTACAGCATAGGGTTAGATACAGAGTAAAGCTCCCTCTACACTGTCCCCATCAAACATTCCCAGGACAGATACAACACGGGGTTAGATAAAGAGTAAAGCTCCCTCTACACCATCCCCATCTAACGCTCCCAGGACAGGTACAGCACGGGGTTAGCTACAGAGTAAAGCTCACTCTACACCGTCCCAATCAAACACTCCCAGGACCGGTACAGCATGGGGCTAGATACAGAGTAAATCTCCCTCCACACTGTCCCCATCAAACACTCCCAGGACAGGTACAGCGCGGGGTTAGATACAGAGTAAATCTCCCTCCACACTGTCCCCATCAAACACTCCCAGGACAGGTACAGCACGGGGTTTGATACAGAGTAAATCTCCCTCTACACCAGTTTCATTGCCTGTGTGTTATGTCCAGTTCGGAGGAAGCAGGCCGATACCTGGAGACATACAAGGCGTACGAGAACAAACCCTCGGATGTTTTGAAGGAGCGAGTGGAGAATGACTATGTGTCCAAGGTAGGTTTTGTCCGGCAGCTGCTTTCTTGTGGCCTGGGACCTCACTGAATGTGTCTGCTGCCCTTGTCCCAATTTGAATAAAATTGCAAGGTGCTCCGACTGTGGTATAACCAAGGGGGATACGGAGACCTGAACTGTGCACGGTGCTCCGAGTGTGGTCTAACCGAGGGGGATACGGAGACCGGAACTGTGCACAGTGCTCCGAGTGTGGTCTAACCGAGGGGGATACGGAGACCGGAACTGTGCACGGTGCTCCGAGTGTGGTCTAACCGAGGGATACGGAGACCGGAACTGTGCATGGTGCTCCGAGTGTAGTCTAACCAAGGGATACGGAGACCGGAACTGTGCACGGTGCTCCGAGTGTGGTCTAACCGAGGGATACAGAGACCTGAACTGTGCACGGTGCTCCCAGTGTGGTCTAACCGAGGGGGATACGGAGACTGGAACTGTGCACGGTGCTCCCAGTGTGGTCTAACCGAGGGGGATACGGAGACTGGAACTGTGCACCGTGCTCCGAGTGTGGTCTAACCGAGGGGATATGGAGACCGGAACTGTGCACGGTGCTCCGAGTGTGGTCTAACCGAGGGAGATACAGAGACCGGAACTGGGCACGGTGCTCCCAGTGTGGTCTAACCGAGGGATACTGAGACCGGAACTGTGCACGGTGCTCCCAGTGTGGTCTAACCGAGGGGGATTCGGAAACTGGAACTGTGCACGGTGCTCCCAGTGTGGTCTAACCGAGGGGGATAGGGAGACCGGAACTGTGCACGGTGCTGCGAGTGTGGTCTAACCGAGGGATACGGAGAACGTAACTGTGCACGGTGCTCCCAGTGTGGTCTAACCGAGGGGGATAGGGAGACCGGAACTGTGCACGGTGCTCCGAGTGTGGTCTAACCGAGGGGGATACGGAGACCGGAACTGTGCACGGTGCTCCGAGTGTGGTCTAACCAATCTTTCTTCTAAGTTCTGACCAGTCTCTCTCTCTCTTTCTCTCTCACTCTGTCTCTCTGACTTGCTCTGTCTCCCTTTCCGTCCCTCTCTCCCTCTCTGTCTCTCTCTGTTCTCTAGGTGACGGATTGCCTAACTACTGTGAAATCTGTCAACAAGACTGACTCCCTGACGCTTATCAACACTTTCAAGGTGAGTTTTTGGCTCCTCCTTTTTCTCATGTGTCCCACCCTATCCCTCTCCTGGCCTCCAATATCTAGTCCTCAACTCTGTGGTTGCTGTTTACTCTTTCACAGGATGTGGGTGTCGCTGGCTGGGTCAGCATTTATTGCCCACCCCTAATTGCCCCTTGAGAAGGTGGGGGGGTGAGCTGCCTTCTTGAACCGCTGCAGTCCGTGTGGTGTAGGTACACCCACGGCGCTGTTAAGGAGGGAGTTCCAGGATTTTGTCTGTGTGGTGTAGGTACACCCACGGCGCTGTTAGGGAGGGAGTTCCAGGATTTTGTCCGTGTGGTGTAGGTACACCCACAGTGCTGTTAGGGAGGGAGTTCCAGGATTTTGTCCGTGTGGTGTAGGTACACCCACAGTGCTGTTAGGGAGGGAGTTCCAGGATTTTGTCCGTGTGGTGTAAGTACACCCACGATGCTGTTAGGGAGGGAGTTCCAGGATTTTGTCCGTGTGCTGTAGGTACACCCACAGTGCTGTTAGGGAGGGAGTTCCAGGATTTTGTCCGTGTGGTGTAGGTACACCCACGGCGCTGTTAGGGAGGGAGTTCCAGGATTTTGTCCCTGTGGTGTAGGTACACCCACAGCGCTGTTAGGGAGGGTGTTCCAGGATTTTGTCCGTGTGGTGTAGGTACTCCCACAGAGCTGTTAGGGAGTGAGTTCCAGGATTTTGTCCATGTGGTGTAGGTACACCCACGGCGCTGTTAGGGAGGGAGTTCCAGGATTTTGTCCGTGTGGTGTAGGTACACCCACGGTGCTGTTAGGGAGGGAGTTCCAGGATTTTGTCCCTGTGGTGTAGGTACACCCACGGTGCTGTTAGGGAGGGAGTTCCAGGATTTTGTCCCTGTGGTGTAGGTACACCCACGGCACTGTTAGGGAGGGAGTTCCAGGATTTTGTCCCGTGTGGTGTAGGTACACCCACGGCGCTGTTAGGGAGGGAGTTCCAGGATTTTGTCCCTGTGGTGTAGGTACACCCACAGCGCTGTTAGGGAGGGAGTTCCAGGATTTTGTCCCATGTGGTGTAGGTACACCCACGGCGCTGTTCGGGAGGGAGTTCCAGGATATTGTCCCGTGTGGTGTAGGTACACCCACGGCGCTGTTAGGGAGGGAGTTCCAGGATATTGTCCCGTGTGGTGTAGGTACACCCACGGCGCTGTTAGGGAGGGAGTTCCAGGATTTTGTCCGTGTGGTGTAGGTACACCCACGGCGCTGTTAGGGAGGGAGTTCCAGGATTTTGACCCAGCAACAGTGAAGGAACAGCCGATATATTTCCAACTCAGGATGGTGAGTGACTTGGAGGGGAACTTCCAGGTGATGGTGTTCCCATGTGTCTGCTGCCCTCGTCCTTCTAGATGGTAGTGGCTGTGGGTTTGGAAGGTGCTGTCGAAGGAGCCTTGGTGAGTTGCTGCAGTGCATCTTGTAGCTGGTACACACGCTGCTGCTACTGTGCGTCGGTGGTGGAGGGAGTGAATGTTGGTGGATGGGGTACCGATCAAGCGGGGCTGCTTTGTCCTGGACGGTGTCGAGCTTCTTGTGTGTTGTGGGAGCTGCAACTCATCCAGGCAAGTGGGGAGTATCCCATCACACTCCTGACTTGTGCCTTGTAGATGGTGGACAGGCTTTGGGGGAGTCAGGAGGTGAGTGACTCTCCGCAGGATTCCCAGCCTCTGACCTGCTCTTGTAGCCACAGTGTTTATATGGCTGGTCCCAGTTCAGTTTCTGGTCAATGGTAACCCCCAGGATGTTGACAGTGGGGGATTCAGTGAGGGTAATGCCCAGTGAACATCAAGGGGGCGATGGTTGGATTCTCTCTTGTTGGAGATGGTCAGTGCCAGGTACTTGTGTGGGGTGAATGTTACTCCCTACCCCCAGATGTCCCTCTGCCCCTCCGGACAAGCCTCCCTCTTCCAGTCGCACATGGGGCGAACGATTATCTGAACGATGGTCCTCTCTCCTCTTACAGTCTCTGAAAGATGTGGTGGAGGCTTCGAGGGAGGAGCTATCTCTCTGCCCTGGTTTGGGTCCTCAGAAGGTGAGTGCAGGCCGCCTTGGCTCCCTGACCGGGTGTGGATGGGGGGAAACGGGCCTCAGATTTCAAGGCGTCGAGGGTCGTGAACTGGGCAAGCCGGAGGGGAGGGGAGGGGAGGGGGCGGTGTAGGGTGGGGAGAGCACGGGGTGGTGGGGGGGGGGGGGGAGGTTGCGGCTGCAGAGGGAAGGGGAGGAGGATGGACGGAGGCGTGGAAGGGATCTCGGGGAGAAGGAAGAGCTGGGAGGTCGGAGGGAAGGGTGGAAGAGGTCCCTGAGGGGAGGCGGGAGGGTAGGGAGGAGAGTTGGACGGAGGGGCGAGGGGGGGTTGGGGAATGAATGCCTCGGAGAGGGAGTGGAGCGAAGGGAAGGTGGGAACGCTAGGCCTTGGGCTCCGGGGCGGGAAGAGGGTCCAGGGAACGTACCCTCGACCCCCCGCCCTCCCACCCCTGCCGGCCTCCAGATTTGACTCCCTCCTCTGGTGTCTTTGCCCCACACAGGCTCGGAGGCTTTTCGATGTGTTCCACGAACCCTTCGTGCGACTCCCCAGGCCCGATCCTGGCAAATCGGGCACCTGATGCCCCATCCCCGCCCAGCCCCTCCCGCCTTCAGACCTCGAGCGACGAGCGCGTCGGCCGGAGCCGGCTGCAGCCCTTTCGACGCTGCGGCGCCTTCCCGGGTGGATTTCGACATTCCGGGACCTCCAGCCGACAACCCGCTGAAGATTGGACAAGATCTGGAACCTTCCGCAATAAAAATTCCCTCGGGGGGAAGAAATCGGTGTGCCTCGTGTTTTTTTTCTCCAACTTTTCCCCCACTTTTGACCTCCACTGGCATTGCTCCTGGATGGAGCGGGACAGCCCAGCACGTCCAGGCAGCTTAGAGGGATCTGGTCCGTCACCAGCGGGAGGGAGGGGGTCCCACGGGACCCCCAGCGGCTTCCCGACAATAACCTCGACCACGACACAAACGTGCTTGGCCTACGCATTTGCATCGCCACATCACCTTCAGCCCAGTAAAACGTCCCCGAGACCCTTCACAGGAGCGATTGTCCAACACAGCCTGACCCCCACCCCCGACCCCAAACTCCGTGAGGAGATGTCAGGGGGCAAAATCATGGTCAGAGAGGGAGGTTTTAAGCAGTGTCTTAAAGGAGGGAGAGAGGCGGAGGGGTTGAGGGAGGGAATTCCAGAGCCCAAGCCCCCTCGCCACCACAGGCAGCTGAAGGCCCGGCCGCCAACGGTGGAGCGATGGGAATCGGAGGGATGCTCGAGAGTCCGGAATCGGTGGAGCTCAGAGATCTCGGAGGGTTGTAGGAACATTTTCAACTCTGTTCAAATCCCTCCCTCGCCCCCACCCTCCCTATCTCTGTAACCTCCTCCAGCCCCTACAATTCTCATCTTCCTGTTCAAATCCCTCCCTCACCCCCTCCCTCCCTATCTCTGTAACCTCCTCCAGCCCCTACAATTCTCATCCTCCTGTTCAAATCCCTCCCTTAACCCCTCCCTCCCTATCTCGGTAACTCCTCCAGCCCCTACAATTCTCATCCTCCTGTTCAAATCCCTCCCTCGCTATCTCCCTCCCTATCTCTGTAACCTCCTCCAGCCCCTACAATTCTCATCCTCCTGTTCCAATCCCTCCCTCACCCCCTCCCTCCCTATCTCTGTAACCTCCTCCAGCCCCTACAATTCTCATCCTCCTGTTCAAATCCCTCCCTCACCCCCTCCCTATCTCTGTAACCTCCTCCAGCCCCTACAATTCTCATCCTCCTGTTCAAATCCCTCCCTCACCCCCTCCCTCCCTATCTCTGTAACCTCCTCCAGCCCCTACAATTCTCATCCTCCTGTTCCAATCCCTCCCACACCCCCTCCCTCCCTATCTCTGTAACCTCCTCCAGCTCCTACAATTCTCACCCTCCTGTTCAAATCCCTCCCTCATCCCCTCCCTCCCTATCTCTCTAACCTCCTCCAGCCCTTACAATTCTCATCCTCCTGTTCAAATCCCTCCCTCATCCCCTCCCTCCCTATCTCTCTAACCTCCTCCAGCCCCTACAATTCTCATCCTCCTGTTCAAATCCCTCCCTCACCCCCTCCCTCCCTATCTCTGTAACCTCCTCCAGCCCCTACAATTCTCATCCTCCTGTTCAAATCCCTCCCTCACCCCATCGCTATCTCTGTAACCTCCTCCAGCCCCTACAATTCTCATCCACCTGTTCAAATCCCTCCCTCACCCCCTCCCTCCCTATCTCTGTAACCTCCTCCAGCCCCTACAATTCTCATCCTCCTGTTCCAATCCCTCCCTTACCCCCTCCCTCCCTATCTCTGTAACCTCCTCCAGCCCCTACAATTCTCATCCTCCTGTTCAAATCCCTCCTTCACCCCCTCCCTCCCTATCTCTGTAACCTCCTCCAGCCCCTACAATTCTCATCCTCCTGTTCAAATCCCTCCCTCACCCCCTCCCTCCCTATCTCTGTAACCTCCTCCAGCCCCGACAATTCTCATCCTCCTGTTCAAATCCCTCCTTCAGCCCCTCCCTCCCTATCTCTGTAACCTCCTCCAGCCCCTACAATTCTCATCCTCCTGTTCAAATCCCTCCCTCAGCCCCTCCCTCCCTATCTCTGTAACCTCCTCCAGCCCCTACAATTCTCATCCTCCTGTTCAAATCCCTCCCTCACCACCTCCCACCCTATCTCTGTAACCCCCTCCAGCCCCTACAATTCTCATCCTCCTGTTCAAATCCCTCCCTCACCTACTCCCTCCCTATCTTGATGTATATAATATTAATGGAGATTATTGTTTTAAACAGAGGTTTAGTCTGTGTGTGTGTGTTAACTGGAGTAAAGCCAGCGAGCCTGGGTTCTTTGATGCAGAGAAGGCAGTAGGTTTGAAATGGTATTTAGATAAAGCATAGAACCATCGAAAAGTGACAGCACAGAAGGAGGCCATTCAGCCCATCTTGTCCATGCCAGCCCGAAGACACCCAGGTGCCCTTTCTAATCCCACCTTCCCGGCCCATATCCCTGCATCTTACAGCACTTTAGGTGCAGATCCAGGTACTTTTTAAAAGAGTTTAAAGTGTCTGCCTCTGGCTCCGGGGCGGGAAGAGGGTCCGGGGAACATACCCTCGCCCCCACCCACCAGATTTGACTCCCTCCTCTGGTGTCCTTGCCCCACACAGGCTCGGAGGCTTTTCGATGTGTTCCACGAACCCTTGCTGCGACTCCCCAGGCCCGACCCTGGCAAAAAGGGGCACCTGATGCCCCCTCCCCACCCAGCCCCTCACCGCCTTCAGACCTCGAGCGACGAACGCGTCGGCCGGAGTCGGCTGCAGCCCTTTCGACGCTGCGGCGCCTTCCCGGGTGGATTTCGACATTCCAGGACCTCCAGCCTCCAACCCTCTGAAGATTGGACAAGATCTGGAACCTTCCGCAATAAAATTTCCATCGGGGGGAAGAAATCGGTGTGCCTCGTGTTTTTTTTCCTCCAACTTTTCCCCCACTTTTGACCTCCTGGCATTGCTCCTGGATGGAGCGGGACAGCCCAGCACGTCCAGGCAGCTTAGAGGGATCTGGTCCGTCACCAGCGGGAGGGAGGGGGTCCCGCGGGACCCCCAGCGGCTTCCCGACAATAACCTCGACCACGACACAAACGTGCTGGGCGTACGCATTTGCATCGCCACATCACCTTCAGCCCAGTAAAACGTCCCCGAGACCCTTCACAGGAGCAATTGTCCAACACAGCCTGACCCCCACCCCCGAACCCAAACTCCGTGAGGAGATGTCAGGGGCCAAAATCATGGTCAGAGGGGGTGGTTTTAAGCAGTGTCTGGAAGGAGGGAGAGAGGCGGAGGGGTTTAGGGAGGGAATTC
Organism: Isurus oxyrinchus; assembly: GCA_026770705.1. NCBI lineage: Eukaryota > Metazoa > Chordata > Chondrichthyes > Lamniformes > Lamnidae > Isurus > Isurus oxyrinchus. The sequence goes on from JANJGN010001442.1 coordinate 54,689, forward strand.
CAGAGCTCAGGCCCCCTCGCCCCCTTCGCCACCACAGGCAGCTGAAGGCCCGGCCGCCAACGGTGAAGCGATGGTAATCGGAGGGATGCTCGAGAGTCCGGAATCGGAGGAGCTCAGAGATCTCGGAGGGTTGTAGGAACATTTTCAACTCTGTTCAAATCCCTCCCTCACCCCCACCCTCCCTATCTCTGTAACCTCCTCCAGCCCCTACAATTCTCATCCTCCTGTTCAAATCCCTCCCTCACCCCCCTCCCTCCCTATCTCTGTAACCTCCTCCAGCTCCTACAATTCTCATCCTCCTGTTCAAATCCCTCCCTCACCTCCTCCCTTCCTATCTCTGTAACCTCCTCCAGCCCCTACAATTCTCATCCTCCTGTTCCAATCCCTCCCTCACCCCCTCCCTCCCTATCTCTGTAACCTCCTCCAGCCCCTACAATTCTCATCCTCCTGTTCAAATGCCTCCCTCACCCCCTCCCTCCCTATCTCTGTAACCTCCTCCAGCCCCTACAATTCACATCCTCCTGTTCAAATCCCTCCCTCACCCCCTCCCTCCCTATCTCTGTAACCTCCTCCAGCCCCTACAATTCACATCCTCCTGTTCAAATCCCTCCCTGACCCCCTCCCTCCCTATCTCTGTAATCTCCTCCAGCCCCTACAATTCTCATCCTCCTGTTCAAATCCCTCCCTCACTCCCTCCCTGCCTATCTCCGTAACCTCCTCCAGTCCCTACAATTCTCATCCTCCTGTTCAAATCCCTCCCTCGCTATCTCCGTCCCTATCACTGTAAGCTCCTCCAGCCCCTACAATTCTCATCCTCCTGTTCAAATCCCTCCCTCACTCCCTCCCTCCCTATCTCTGTAACCTCCTCCAGCCCCTACAATTCTCATCCTCCTGTTCAAATCCCTCCCTCACCTACTCCCTCCCTATCTTGATGTATATAATATTATTGGAGATTATTGTGTTAAACAGAGGTTTAGTCTGTGTGTGTGTGTTAATTGGAGTAAAGCCAGAGTGCCTGGGTGCTTTGATGCAGAGAAGGCAGTAGGTTTGAAATGGTATTTAGATAAAGCATAGAACCATAGAAAAGTGACAGCACAGAAGGAAGCCATTCAGCCCATCTTGTCCATGCCAGCCTGAAGACACCCAGGTGCCCTTTCTAATCCCACCTTCCCGGCCCATATCCCTGCATCTTACAGCACTTTAGGTGCAGATCCAGGTACTTTTTAAAAAGGGTTTAAAGTGTCTGCCTCTGGCTCCGGGGCGGGAAGAGGGTCCGGGGAACATACCCTCGCCCCCACCCACCAGATTTGACTCCCTCCTCTGATGCCCTTGCCCCACACAGGCTCGGAGGCTTTTCGATGTGTTCCACGTACCCTTCCTGCGACTCCCTAGGCCCGACCCTGGCAAAAAGGGCACCTGATGCCCCCTCCCCGCCCAGCCCCTCCCGCCTTCAGACCTCGAGCGACGAACGCGTCGGCCAGAGTCGGCTGCAGCCCTTTCGACGCTGCGGCGCCTTCCCGGGTGGATTTCGACATTCCGGGACCTCCAGCCGACAACCCGCTGAAGATTGGACAAGATCTGGAACCTTCCGCAATAAAATTTCCCTCGGGGGAAGAAATCGGTGTGCCTCGTGTTTTTTTCCCTCCAACTTTACCCCCACTTTTGACCTCCACTGGCATTGCTCCTGGATGGAGCGGGACAGCCCAGCACGTCCAGGCAGCTTAGAGGGATCTGGTCCGTCACCAGCGGGAGGGAGGGGGTCCCACGGGACCCCCAGCGGCTTCCCGACAATAACCTTGACCACGACACAAACGTGCTTGGCCTACGCATTTGCATCGCCACATCACCTTCAGCCCAGTAAAACGTCCCCGAGACCCTTCACAGGAGCGATTGTCCAACACAGCCTGACCCCCACCCCCGACCCCAAACTCCGTGAGGAGATGTCAGGGGGCAAAATCATGGTCAGAGAGGGAGGTTTTAAGCAGTGTCTGAAAGGAGGGAGAGAGGCGGAGGGGTTTAGGGAGGGAATTCCAGAGCTCAGGCCCCCTCGCCCCCTTCGCCACCACAGGCAGCTGAAGGCCCGGCCGCCAATGGTGGAGCGATGGTAATCGGAGGGATGCTCGAGAGTCCGGAATCGGTGGAGATCAGAGATCTCGGAGGGTTATAGGAACATTTTCAACTCTGTTCAAATCCCTCCCTCACCCCCCTCCCTCCCTATCTCTGTAACGTCCTCCAGCCCCTACAATTCTCATCCTCATGTTCAAATCCCTCCCTCACCTACTCCCTCCCTATCTTGATGTATATAATATTAATGGAGATTATTGTTTTAAACAGAGGTTTAGTCTGTGTGTGTGTGTTAATTGGAGTAAAGCCAGCGAGCCTGGGTGCTTTGATGCAGAGAAGGCAGTAGGTTTGAAATGGTATTTAGATAAAGCATAGAACCATAGAAAAGTGACAGCACAGAAGGAAGCCATTCAGCCCATCTTGTCCATGCCAGCCCGAAGACACCCAGGTGCCCTTTCTAATCCCACCTTCCCGGCCCATATCCCTGCATCTTACAGCACTTTAGGTGCAGATCCAGGTACTTTTTAAAAGAGTTTAAAGTGTCTGCCTCTGGCACCGGGGCGGGAAGAGGGTCCGGGGAACATACCCTCGCCCCCACCCACCAGATTTGACTCCCTCCTCTGGTGTCCTTGCCCCACACAGGCTCGGAGGCTTTTCGATGTGTTCCACGAACCCTTCCTGCGACTCCCCAGGCCCGACCCTGGCAAAAAGGGGCACCTGATGCCCCCTCCCCGCCCAGCCCCTCCCGCCTTCAGACCTCGAGCAACGAACGCGTCGGCCGGAGTCGGCTGCAGCCCTTTCGACGCTGCGGCACCTTCCCGGGTGGATTTCGACATTCCAGGACCTCCAGCCGACAACCCGCTGAAGATTGGACAAGATCTGGAACCTTCCGCAATAAAATTTCCCTCGGGGGGAAGAAATCGGTGTGCCTCGTGTTTTTTCCTCTCCAACTTTTCCCCCACTTTTGACCTCCACTGGCATTGCTCCTGGATGGAGCGGGACAGCCCAGCACGTCCAGGCAGCTTAGAGGGATCTGGTCCGTCACCAGCGGGAGGGAGGGGGTCCCACGGGACCCCCAGCGGCTTCCCGACAATAACCTCGACCACGACACAAACGTGCTTGGCCTACGCATTTGCATCGCCACATCACCTTCAGCCCAGTAAAACGTCCCCGAGACCCTTCACAGGAGCGATTGTCCAACACAGCCTGACCCCCATCACCGACCCCAAACTCCATGAGGAGATGTCAGGGGCCAAAATCATGGTCAGAGAGGGAGGTTTTAAGCAGTGTCTGAAAGGAGGGAGAGAGGCCGAGGGGTTTAGGGAGGGAATTCCACAGCCCAGGCCCCCTCGCTCCCTTCGCCACCACAGGCAGCTGAAGGCCCGGCCGCCAACGGTGGAGCGATGGGAATCGGGGGGATGCTCGAGAGTCCGGAATCGGAGGAGCTCAGAGATCTCGGAGGGTTGTAGGAACATTTTCAACTCTGTTCAAATCCCTCCCTCACCCACTCCCTCCCTATCTCTGTAACCTCCTCCAGCCCCTACAATTCTCATCCTCCTGTTCCAATCCCGCCCTCACCCCCTCCCTCCCTATCTATGTAACCTCCTCCAGCCCCTAAAATTCTCATCCTCCTGTTCAAATCCCTCCCTCACCCCCTCCCTCCCGCTGTAACCTCCTCCAGCCCCTACAATTCTCATCCTCCTGTTCAAATCCCTCCCTCACCCCCTCCCTCCCTATCTCTGTAACCTCCTCCAGACCCTACAATTCTCGTCCTCCTGTTCAAATATATCCTTCACCCCCCTCCCTCATTATCTCTGTAACCTCCTCCAGCCCCGACAATTCTCATCCTCCTGTTCAAATCCCTCCTTCACCCCCCTCCCTCCCTATCTCTGTAACCTCCTCCAGCCCCTACAATTCTCATCCTCCTGTTCAAATCCCTCCCTCACCCCCCTCCCTCCCTATCTCTGTAACCTCCTCCAGCCCCTACAATTCTCATCCTCCTGTTCAATTCCCTCCCTGACCCCCTCCCTCCCTATCTCTGTAACCTCCTCCAGCCCCTACAATTCTCATCCTCCTGTTCAAATCCCTCCCTGACCCCCTCCCTCCCTATCTCTGTAACCTCCTCCAGCCCCTACAATTCTCATCCTCCTGTTCAAATCCCTCCCTCACCTACTCCCTCCCTATCTCTGTAATCTCCTCCAGCCCCTACAATTCTCATCCTCCTGTTCAAATCCCTCCCTCACCCCCTCCCTCCCTATCTCTGTAACCTTCTCCAGTGCCTACAATTCTCATCCTCCTGTTCAAATCCCTCCCTCACTTCCTCCCTCCCTATCTCTGTAACCTCCTCCAGCCCCTACAATTCTCATCCTCCTGTTCAAATCCCTCACCCCCTCCCTCCCTATCTCTGTAACCTCCTCCAGCCCCTACAATTCTCATCCTCCTGTTCAAATCCCTCCCTCACCCCCTCCCTCCCTATCTCTGTAACCTTCTCCAGTGCCTACAATTCTCATCCTCCTGTTCAAATCCCTCCCTCACTTCCTCCCTCCCTATCTCTGTAACCTCCTCCAGCCCCTACAATTCTCATCCTCCTGTTCAAATCCCTCACCCCCTCCCTCCCTATCTCTGTAACCTCCTCCAGCCCCTACAATTCTCATCCTCCTGTTCAAATCCCTCCCTCACCCCCTCCCTCCCTATCTCTGTTACCTCCTCCAGCCCCTACAATTCTCATCCTCCTGTTCAAATCCCTCACCCCCTCCCTCCCTATCTCTGTAACCTCCTCCAGCCCCTACAATTCTCATCCTCCTGTTCAAATCCCTCCCTCACCCCCTCCCTCCCTATCTCTGTTACCTCCTCCAGCCCCTACAATTCTCATCCTCCTGTTCAAATCCCTCCCTCACCTACTCCCTCCCTATCTTGATGTATATAATATTAATGGAGATTATTGTTTTAAACAGAGGTTTAGTCTGTGTGTGTGTGTTAATTGGAGTAAAGCCAGCGAGCCTGGGTTCTTTGATGCAGAGAAGGCAGTAGGTTTGAAATGGTATTTAGATAAAGCATCGAACCATCGAAAAGTGACAGCACAGAAGGAAGCCATTCAGCCCATCTTGTCCATGCCAGCCCGAAGACACCCAGGTGCCCTTTCTAATCCCACCTTCCCGGCCCATATCCCTGCATCTTACAGCACTTCAGGTGCAGATCCAGGTACTTTTTAAAAGAGTTTAAAGTGTCTGCCTCTGGCTCCGGGGCAGGAAGAGGGTCCGGGGAAAATACCCTCGCCCCCACCCACCAGATTTGACTCCCTCCTCTGGTGTCTTTGCCCCACACAGGCTCGGAGGCTTTTCGATGTGTTCCACGAACCCTTCGTGCGTCTCCCCAGGCCCGATCCTGGCAAATCGGGCACCTGATGCCCCCTCCCCGCCCAGCCCCTCCCGCCTTCAGACCTCGAGCGACGAACGCGTCGGCCGGAGTCGGCTGCAGCCCTTTCGACGCTGCGGCACCTTCCCGGGTGGATTTCGACATTCCAGGACCTCCAGCCGACAACCCGCTGAAGATTGGACAAGATCTGGAACCTTCCGCAATAAAATTTCCCTCGGGAGGAAGAAATCGGTGTGCCTCGTGTTTTTTTCCCTCCAACTTTTCCCCCATTTTTGACCTCCACTGGCATTGCTCGTGGATGGAGCGGGACAGCCCAGCACGTCCAGGCAGCTTGGAGGGATCTGGTCCGTCACCAGCGGGAGGGAGGGGGTCCCACGGGACCCCCAGCGGCTTCCCGACAATAACCTCGACCATGACACAAACGTGCTTGGCTACGCATTTGCATCGCCACATCACCTTCAGCCCAGTAAAACGTCCCCAAGACCCTTCACAGGAGCGATTGTCCAACACAGCCTGACCCCCACCCCCGACCCCAAACTCCGTGAGGAGATGTCAGGGGCCAAAAGCTTGGTCAGAGAGGGAGGTTTTAAGCAGTGTCTGGAAGGAGGGAGAGAGGCGGAGGGGTTTAGGGAGGGAATTCCAGAGCTCAGGCCCCCTCACCCCCTTCGCCACCACAGGCAGCTGAAGGCCCGGCCGCCAACGGTGGAGCGATGGGAATCGGGGGGATGCTCGAGAGTCCGGAATCGGAGGAGCTCAGAGATCTCGGACGGTTGTAGGAACATTTTCAACTCTGTTCAAATCCCTCCCTCGCCCCCACCCTCCCTCTCTCTGTAACCTCCTCCAGCCCCTACAATTCTCATCCTCCTGTTCCAATCCCTCCCTTACCCCCTCCCTCCCTATCTCTGTAACCTCCTCCAGCCCCTACCATTCTCATCCTCCTGTTCAAATCCCTCCCTCACCCCCTCCCTCCCTATCTCTGTAACCTTCTCCAGCCCCTACAATTTTCATCCTCCTGTTCAAATCCCTCCCTCACCCCCTCCCTCCCTATCTCTGTAACCTCCTCCAGTCCCTACAATTCTCATCCTCCTGTTCAAATCCCTCCCTCACCACCTCCCTCCCTATCTCTGTAACCTTCTCCAGCCCCTACAATTCTCATCCTCCTGTTCAAATCCCTCCCTCACCTCCTCCCTATCTCTGTAACCTCCTCCAGCCCTGACAATTCTCATCCCCCGTTCAAATCCCTCCCTCACCCCCTCCCTCCCTATCGATGTAACCTCCTCCAGCCCCTAAAATTCTCATCCTCCTGTTCAAATCCCTCCCTCACCCCCTCCCTCCCTATCTCTGTAACCTCCTCCAGCCCCTACAATTCTCATCCTCCTGTTGAAATCCCTCCCTCACCCCCTCCCTATCTCTGTAACCTCCTCCAGCCCCTACAATTCTCATCCTCCTGTTCAAATCCCTCCCTCACCCCCTCCCTCCCTATCTCTGTAACCTCCTCCAGCACCTACAATTCTCATCCTCCTGTTCAAATCCCTCCCTTACCCCCTCCCTCCCTATCTCTGTAACCTCCTCCAGCACCTACAATTCTCATCCTCCTGTTCAAATCCCTCCCTCACCCCCTCCCTCCCTATCTCTGTAACCTCCACCAGTGCGTATAGATATTTAGATTTAAGAAATGTTAATTCTGATTACCCCTGACTATCCCAGTTTGTAGATTTTTACATGCATTTCTTTTCAGATTTTGAATTGAGATGAATCCCTGATAATCACAATTATTGATATTTAGGATATTTTTATTGAGATGAATCCCTGATTACTGCAGTTTATATTTTAACTTATTGAATTAAGATAAATTCCTGATAATCACAATTATAGTTATTTAGGATGTTTATATTGAGATAAATCCCTGATTATTGCAGTTTGTATTTTAAGATATTGAATTGAGATAAATCCCAGATAATCACAATTATAGATATTTGGGATGTTTTTATTGGGATAAATCCCTGATAATCACAATTATAGATATTTAGGATATTTTTATTGAGATATATTCCAGATTATCACCATTATAGATACTTAGCATGTTTTTATTGGGATAAATGCCTGAGAATCACAATTATGGATATTTAGGACTTTTTATTGGGATAAATCCCAGATAATCACAATTATGGATATTTGGGATGTTTTCATTGGGTTGAATCCCAGATAATCACAATTATGGATATTTAGGATGTTTTCATTGGGATAAATCCCTGATAATCACAATTATGGATATTTGGGATGTTTTTATTGGGATAAATCCCAGATAATCACAATTATGGATATTTGGGATGTTTTTATTGGGATAAATCCCAGATAATCACAATTATGGATATTTGGGATGTTTTTATTGGGATAAATCCCTGATAATCACAATTATGGATATTTGGGATGTTTTCATTGGGATGAATCCCTGATAATCACAATTATGGATATTTGGGATGTTTTTATTGGGATGAATCCCTGATAATCACAATTATGGATATTTGGGATGTTTTTATTGGGATGAATCCCTGATAATCACAATTATGGATATTTGGGATGTTTTTATTGGGATAAATCCCTGATAATCACAATTATGGATATTTGGGATGTTTTTTATTGGGATGAATCCCTGATAATCACAATTATGGATAGTGCCCTACCATCCATTCTTAATTAGCACATTCGTTTAGATCATATCACCAACTTTAACTTTAACACCTATGTGTTCTTCTGTCCCATTGTCACTGACATCTTTTGATGATCTGCTTCTATCACTGCTTGTTTGTCTACACAAGCACCTCTGTCTCTCTCTATCTCTCCGCCCCCCACACACACACCTTAAACCAGCTTATATTTCAACTCTTTCTTGGACTCGAAATCAAGTTCTGTCGAAGGGTCATGAGGACTCGAAACGTCAACTCTTTTCTTCTCCGCCGATGCTGCCAGACCTGCTGAGTTTTTCCAGGTAATTCTGTTTTTGTTTTGGATTTCCAGCATCCGCAGTTTCCTTTGTTTTTATGGATATTTGGGATGTTTTTATTGGGATAAATCCCAGATAATCACAATTATGGATATTTGGGATGTTTTTATTGGGATAAACCCCAGATAATCACAATTATGGATATTTGGGATGTTTTCATTGGGATGAATCCCAGATAATCACAATTATGGATATTTGGGATATTTTTATTGGGATGAATCCCTGATAATCACAATTATGTATATTTGGGATGTTTTTATTGGGATAAATCCCAGATAATCACAATTACAGATATTTGGGATATTTTTATTGGGATAAATCCCAGATAATCACAATTATGGATATTTAGGATATTTTTATTGGGATAAATCCCAGATAATCACAATTATGGATATTTAGGATATTTATATTGGGATAAATCCCTGATAATCACAATTATGGATATTTGGGATGTTTTTTATTGGGATAAATCCCTGATAATTACAAGTATGGATATTTGTGATGTTTTTATTGGGATGAATCCCAGATAATCACAATTATGGATATTTGGGATGTTTTCATTGGGATGAATCCCTGATAATCACAATTATGGATATTTAGGATATTTATATTGGGATGAATCCCAGATAATCACAATTATGGATATTTGGGATGTTTTTATTGGGATGAATCCCTGATAATCACAATTATGGATATTTAGGATATTTATATTGGGATGAATCTCAGATAATCACAATTATGGATATTTGGGATGTTTTTATTGGGATGAATCCCAGATAATCACAATTATGGATATTTAGGATGTTTTTATTGGGATAAATCCCTGATAATCACAATTATGGATAGTTGGGATGTTTTCATTGGAATAAATGCCTGATAATCACAATTATGGATACTTGGGATGTTTTCATTGGGATGAATCCCAGATAATCACAATTATGGATATTTGGGATGTTTTTATTGGGATAAATCCCTGATAATCACAATTATGGATATTTAGGATGTTTTTATTGGGATAAATCCCAGATAATTACAATTATGGATATTTAGGATATTTTTATTGGGATAAATCCCAGATAATCACAATTATGGATATTTACGATGTTTTTATTGGGATAAATCCCTGATAATCACAATTATGGATATTTAGGATGTTTTATTGGGATAAATCCCTGATAATCACAATTATGGATATTTAGGATATTTGTATTGGGATAAATCCCAGATAATCACAATTGTGGATATTTGGGATGTTTTTATTGGGATAAATCCCAGATAATCACAATTGTGGATATTTGGGATGTTTTCATTGGAATAAATGCCTGATAATCACAATTATGGATACTTGGGATGTTTTCATTGGGATGAATCCCAGATAATCACAATTATGGATATTTGGGATGTTTTTATTGGGATAAATCCCTGATAATCACAATTATGGATATTTGGGATGTTTTTATTGGGATAAATCCCAGATAATTACAATTATGGATATTTAGGATATTTTTATTGGGATAAATCCCAGATAATCACAATTATGGATAATTACGATGTTTTTATTGGGATAAATCCCTGATAATCACAATTATAGATATTTAGGATGTTTTATTGGGATAAATCCCTGATAATCACAATTATGGATATTTAGGATATTTGTATTGGGATAAATCCCAGATAATCACAATTGTGGATATTTGGGATGTTTTTATTGGGATAAATCCCAGATAATCACAATTGTGGATATTTGGGATGTTTTTATTGGGATAAGTCCCTGATAATCACAATTAGGATATTTGGGATGTTTTCATTGGGATAAGTCCCAGATAATCACAATTATGGATATTTGGGATGTTTTCATTGGGATAAGTCCCTGATAATCACAATTATGGATATTTGGGATGTTTTCATTGGGATAAATCCCTGATAATCACAATTATGGATATTTAGGACTTTTTATTGGGATAAATCCCAGATAATCACAATTATGGATATTTGGGATGTTTTTATTGGGATAAATCCCTGATAATCACAATTATGGATATTTAGGACTTTTTATTGGGATAAATCCCAGATAATCACAATTATGGATATTTGGGATGTTTTTATTGGGATAAATCCCAGATAATCACAATTATGGATATTTGGGATGTTTTTATTGGGATAAATCCCAGATAATCACAATTATGGATATTTGGGATGTTTTCATTGGGATAAATCCCTGATAATCACAATTATGGATATTTGGGATGTTTTTATTGGGATGAATCCCTGATAATCACAATTATGGATATTTGGGATGTTTTTATTGGGATGAATCCCTGATAATCACAATTATGGATATTTGGGATGTTTTCATTGGGATAAATCCCTGATAATCACAATTGTGGATATTTTGGGATGAGTTCCACATCCTGCCTGAGCCTCCCACCCCTCCACACTGGGATCGGAACCCAAGGTCGGCGGCCTGGGTTTCCGGGCCGGGCCCCTATCAGGGGACGGACCCCGGCGACGTAGGGGGAGGGCGCGAGGGGAGCGGTGCACCCAGCGGCCGGCAGGGTCCGTCCCCGCCCACGACTCAAGCCGCCCCACCACTTCCGGTCGGCGCGCTCCGCCGGAAGTGCCTTTGTGCTTTTTCAGGGAGGGCGGGGGGGGGGGGGGGAGGGAGGGAGAGAGCCAGCCCAGGGGAGGAGGGGGCGGGGTCAGGCCCTGAACCGGAAGTGGCTGCCTGGGACTGGCTGAGGGGGCCATCAGAAGGAGCTGCAGCCACCCACACAAACACACACACACACTCCCAGGCCATACAAAAGGTAAGTTCTCGTGACTAAAAGGGACGAAAGCACCTCCAAATGCAGACAGAGGAGGGGAGGGGAGGGAGGGAGGGATGGAGGAGGGGGGGGGGGTGTTTCTCCTCCAGCTAGCAGCCTCTGGGGCAGGTAGAGAGAGGGAGCAGCAATGCAGAGATTAAAATGCAACCCAAAGATGTCAAAATATATCAACTGCAATGATCAGGGATTAATATCAGTGCAAATGTTAAAATATAAATATCTGCAAATATATCAACTGCAATAATCAGGGATTAATATCAGTGCAAATGTTAACATATAAATATCTACAAATATATCAACTGCAATGATCAGGGATTAATATCAGTGCAAATGTTAAAATATAAATATCTACAAATATATCAACTGCAATGATCAGGGATTAATATCAGTGCAAATGTTAACATATAAATATCTACAAATATATCAACTGCAATGATCAGGGATTAATATCAGTGCAAATGTTAAAATATAAATATCTGCAAATATATCAACTGCAATAATTAGGGATTAATATCAGTGCAAATGTTAACATATAAATATCTACAAATATATCAACTGCAATAATCAGGGATTAATATCAGTGCAAATGTTAACATATAAATATCTGCAAATATATCAACTGCAATAATCAGGGATTAATATCAGTGCAAATGTTAACATAGAAATATCTGCAAAAATATCAACTGCAGTAATCAGGGATTAATATCAATGCAAATGTTAACATATAAATATCTGCAAATATATCAGCTGCAATAATCAGGGATTAATATCAGTGCAAATGTTAACATATAAATATCTGCAAATATATCAACTGCAGTAATCAGGGATTAATATCAATGCAAATGTTAACATATAAATATCTGCAAATATATCAGCTGCAATAATCAGGGATTAATATCAGTGCAAATGTTAAAATATAAATATCTGCAAATATATCAACTGCAATAATCAGGGATTTATATCTGTGCAAATGTTAAAATATAAATATCTGCAAATATATCAACTGCAATAATCAGGGATTAATATCAGTGCAAATGTTAACATATAAATATCTACAAATATATCAACTGCAATGATCAGGGATTAATATCAGTGCAAATGTTAAAATATAAATATCTGCAAATATATCAACTGCAATAATTAGGGATTAATATCAGTGCAAATGTTAACATATAAATATCTACAAATATATCAACTGCAATAATCAGGGATTAATATCAGTGCAAATGTTAACATATAAATATCTGCAAATATATCAACTGCAATAATCAGGGATTAATATCAGTGCAAATGTTAACATAGAAATATCTGCAAAAATATCAACTGCAGTAATCAGGGATTAATATCAATGCAAATGTTAACATATAAATATCTGCAAATATATCAGCTGCAATAATCAGGGATTAATATCAGTGCAAATGTTAACATATGAATATCTGCAAATATATCAACTATAATGATCAGGGATTAATATCAGTGCAAATGTTAAAGTATAAATATCTGCAAATATATCAACTGCATTGATCAGGGAGTAATAGTGCAAATGTTAACATATAAATATCTGCAAATATATTAGCTGCAATAATCTTGGATTAATATCAGTGCAATTGTTAACATATAATTATCTGCAAATATATCAACTGCAATAATCGGGGATTAATATCAGTGCAAATGTTAACATATAAATATCTACAAATATATCAACTGCAATAATCAGGGATTCATATCAGTGCAAATTTTAGAATTAGAATAACTGCAAATATCTCAACTGCAATGATCAGGGATTAATATCTGTGCAAATGTTTAAATATAAATATCTGCACATATATGAACTGCAATAATCTGGGATTAATTTCAGTGCAAATGTTAACATATAATTATCTGCAAATATATCAACTGTAATAATCTTGGATTAATATCAGTGCAATTGTTAACATATAATTATCTGCAAATATATCAACTGCAATGATCAGTGATTAATATCAGTGCAAATGTTAACATATAAATATCTGCAAATATCTCAACTGCAATGATCAGGGATTAATATCAGTGCAAATGTTAAAATAAAAATAGCTGCAAAATATATCAACTGCAATAATCAGGGATTAATATCAGTGCAAATGTTAATATATAAATATCTGCAAATATATCAAATGTAAGAATCAGGGATTAATATCAGTGCAGATGTTAAAATATAAATACCAGCAAATATATCAAATGTCAAAACATAATTATCTGCAAATATATCAACTGCAATAATCAGGGATTTATCAGTGCAAATGTTAACATATGAATATCTTCAAATATATCAACTGCAATGATCAGGGATTAATATCATTGCAAATATTAACATATAAGTATCTGCAAAATATATCAACTGCAGCAATCGGATTAATATCAGTGCAGATGTTAAAATATAAATATTTGCGAATATATCAAATGTTAACATATAAATATCTACAAATATATCAACTGCAATGATCAGGGATTAATATCCATGCAAATGTTAAAATATAAATATCTGCAAATATATCAACTGCAATAATCAGGGATTAATATCCGTGCAAATGTTAACGTATAAATATCTGCAAAATATCTCAACTGCAATAATCAGGGATTAATATCAGTGCAAATGTTAACATAAATATCTGCAAAATATATCAACAGCAATAATCAGGGATTAATATTAGTGCAAATGTAAACATATAAATATCTCCAAATATATCAACAGCAATAATCAGGGATTAATATCAGTGCAAATGTTAACGTATAAATATCTGCAAAATATCTCAACTGCAGTAATCAGGGATTAATATCAGTGCAAATGTTAAAATATAAATATCTCCAAATGTATCAACTGCAATAACCAGGAATTAATATCAGTGCAAATGTTAACATATAAATATCTACAAATATATCAACTGCAATGATCAGGGATTAATATCAGTGCAAATTTTAACATATACTTATCTACAAATATTTCAACTGCAATGATCAGGGATTAATATCAGTGCAGATGTTAAAATATAAATATTTGCAAATATATCAAATGTGAAAATATAAATATCTGCAAATATATCAACAGCAATGATCAGGGATTTTTATCAGTGCAAATGTTAACATATAAATATCTGCAAATATATCAGCTGCAATAATCAGAGTGTAATATCAGTGCAAATGTTAACATATAAATATCTGCAAATATATCAACTGCAATAATCAGGGATTAATATCAGTGCAAATGTAAACATATAAATAGCTGCAAATTTATCAACAGCAATAATCAGGGATTAATATCCGTGCAAATGTTAACGTATAAATATCTGCAAAATATCTCAACTGCAGTAATCAGGGATTAATATCAGTGCATATGTTAACATATAAATATCTACAAATATATCAACTGCAATGATCAGGGATTAATATCAGTGCAAATTTTAACATATAAATATCTACAAATATTTCAACTGCACTGATCAGGGATTAATATCAGTGCAGATGTTAAAATATAAGTATCTGCAAGTATATCAAATGTGAAAATATAAATATCTGCAAATATATCAACTGCAATGATCAGGGATTTATATCAGTGCAAATGTTAACATATAAATATCTGCAAATATATCAGCTGCAATAATCAGCAATTAATATCAGTGCAAATGTTAACATATCAATACCTGCAAATATATCAACTGCAATAATCAGGGATTAATATCAGTGCAAATGTTTAAATATAAATATCTGCAAATATATCAAATGTAAGAATCAGGGATTAGTATCAGTGCAGATTTTAAAATATAAATACCAGCAAATATATCAAATGTCAAAACATAATTACCTGCAAATATATCAACTGCAATGATCAGGGATTAATATCAGTGCAAATGTTAACATATGAATATCTTCAAATATATCAACTGCAATGATCAGGGATTAATATCATTGCAAATAGTAACATATAAGTATCTGCAAAGTATATCAACTGCAGCAATCGGATTAATATCAGTACAGATGTTAAAATATAAATATTTGCGAATATATCAAATGTTAATATTTAAATATCTGCAAATATATCACCTGCAATGGTCATGGATTCGTATCAGTGCAAATGTTACCATATAAATATCTACAAATATATCAACTGCAATGATCAGGGATTAATATCAGTGCAAATGTTAACATATAAATATCTGCAAATATATCAACTGCAATAATCAGAGTGTAATATCAGTGCAAATGTTAACATATAAATATCTGCAAATATATCAACTGCAATAATCAGGGATTAATATCAGTGCAAATGTTAAAATATAAATATCTGCAAATATATCAAATGTAATAATCAGGGATTAATGTCAGTGCAAATGTTAACATAAAAATATCTGCAAATATATCAACTGCAATAATCAGGGATTAATATCAGTGCAAATGTTAACATAAATATCTGCAAAATATATCAACAGCAATAATCAGGGATTAATATCAGTGCAAATGTAAACATATAAATATCTGCAAAATATCTCAACTGCAGTAATCAGGGATTAATATCAGTGCAAATGTTAAAATATAAATATCTGCATATATATCAACTGCAATGATCAGGGATTAATATCAGTGCAAATGTTAACATATAAATATCTACAAATATATCAACTGCAATGATCAGGGATTAATATCAGTGCAAATTTTAACATATAAATATCTACAAATATTTCAACTTCAATGATCAGGGATTAATATCAGTGCAGATGTTAAAATATAAATATCTGCAAATATATCAAAGGTGAAAATATAAATATCTGCAAATATATCAACTGCAATGATCAGGGATTTATATCAGTGCAAATGTTAACATATAAATATCTGCAAATATATCAGCTGCAATAATCAGCGATTAATATCAGTGCAAATATTAACATATAAATATCTGCAAATATATCAACTGCAATAATCAGGGATTAATATCAGTGCAAATGTAAACATATAAATAGCTGCAAATATATCAACTGCAATGATCAGGGATTAATATCAGTGCCAATGTTAACATATAAATATCTGCAAATATATCAACTGCAATAATCAGGGATTAATATCAGTGCAGATGTTAAAATATAAATACCAGCAAATATATCAAATGTCAAAACATAATTATCTGCAAATATATCAACTGCAATAATCAGGGATTTATCAGTGCAAACATTAACATATAAGTATCTGCAAAATATATCAACTGCAGCAATCGGATTAATATCAGTGCAGATGTTAAAACATAAATATTTGCGAATATATCAAATGTTAATATATAAATATCTGCAAATATATCACCTGCAATGGTCATGGATTCGTATCAGTGCAAATGTTACCATATGAATATCTACAAATATATCAACTGCAATGATCAGGGATTATATCAGTGCAAATGTTAAATATAAATATCTGCAAATATATCAAATGTTAAAATATAAATATCTGCCAATATATCAACTGCAATGAACGGGGATTAATATCAGTGCAAATATTAACATATAAGTATCTGCAAAATATATCAACTGCAATGATCAGGGATTAATATCAGTGCAAATGTTAAAATAGAAATATCTGCAAATATATCAACTGCAATGATCAGGGATTAATATCAGTGCAAATGTTAAAATATAAATATCTGCAAATATATCAACTGCAATAATCAGGTATTAATATATGTGCAAATGTTAACATATCAATACCTGCAAATATATCAACTGCAATAATCAGGGATTAATATCAGTGCAAATGTTAACATGTAAATAGCTGCAAATATATCACCCGCAATAATAATGGATTAATATCAGTGCAAATGTTAAAATATCAATATCTGCAAATATATCAAGGACAGTAATCAGGGATTAATAACAGTGCAGATGTTAAAATATAAACATCTCAAATATATCAACTGCAATGATCAGGGATTAATATCAATGCAAATGTTAAAATATAAATATCTGCAAGATGTATCAACTGTATAATTATCAGGTATTAGTATAACTGCAGATGTTAAAATATAAATATCTGCAAATATATCAACTGCAATAATCAGGGTTAATATCAGGGCAAATGTTAACATATAAATATCTGCAAATATATCAACTACAATAATCAGGGATTAATATCAGTGCAAATGTTAAAATATAAATACCTGCAAATATATCAACTGCAATGATCAGGGATTAATATCAGTGCAAATGTTAGCATATAAATATCTGCAAATATATCAAATGTTATAATCAGGGATCAATGTCAGTTCAAATGTTAAAATATAAATACCTGCAAATATATCAACTGCAAAAATCAGGCAATAATATCAGTGCAAATGTTAACATATAAATATCTGCAAATATATCAACAGCAATAATCAGGGTTTAATATCAGTGCAAATGTTAACGTATAATTATCTGCAGATATATCAACTGCAATAATCAGAGATTAATATCAGTGCAAATGTTAACATATAAATATCTGCAAATATATCAACTGCAATAATCAGAGTGTAATATCAGTGCAAATGTTAACATATAAATATCTGCAAATATATCAACTGCAATAATCAGGGATTAATATCAGTGTGAATATTAAAATATAAATATCTGCAAATATATGAACTACAATGATCAGGGATTAATATCAGGGCAAATATTAACATATGAATATCTGCAAATATATCAACTGCAATGATCAGGGATTAATATCAGTGCAAATGTTAAAATAAAAATAGCTGCAAAATATATCAACTGCAATAATCAGGGATTAATATCAGTGCAAATGTTAATATATAAATATCTGCAAATATATCAAATGTAAGAATCAGGGATTAATATCAGTGCAGATGTTAAAATATAAATACCAGCAAATATATCAAATGTCAAAACATAATTATCTGCAAATATATCAACTGCAATAATCAGGGATTTATCAGTGCAAATGTTAACATATGAATATCTTCAAATATATCAACTGCAATGATCAGGGATTAATATCATTGCAAATATTAACATATAAGTATCTGCAAAATATATCAACTGCAGCAATCGGATTAATATCAGTGCAGATGTTAAAATATAAATATTTGCGAATATATCAAATGTTAACATATAAATATCTACAAATATATCAACTGCAATGATCAGGGATTAATATTCATGCAAATGTTAAAATATAAATATCTGCAAATATATCAACTGCAATAATCAGGGATTAATATCCGTGCAAATGTTAACGTATAAATATCTGCAAAATATCTCAACTGCAGTAATCAGGGATTAATATCAGTGCAAATGTTAAAATATAAATATCTCCAAATGTATCAACTGCAATAATCAGTAATTAATATCAGTGCAAATGTTAACAGATAAATATCTGCAAATATATCAACTGCAATAATCAGGGATTAATATCAGTGCAAATGTTAACATAAATATCTGCAAAATATATCAACAGCAATAATCAGGGATTAATATTAGTGCAAATGTAAACATATAAATATCTCCAAATATATCAACAGCAATAATCAGGGATTAATATCAGTGCAAATGTTAACGTATAAATATCTGCAAAATATCTCAACTGCAGTAATCAGGGATTAATATCAGTGCAAATGTTAAAATATAAATATCTCCAAATGTATCAACTGCAATAATCAGGAATTAATATCAGTGCAAATGTTAACATATAAATATCTACAAATATATCAACTGCAATGATCAGGGATTAATATCAGTGCAAATTTTAACATATACTTATCTACAAATATTTCAACTGCAATGATCAGGGATTAATATCAGTGCAGATGTTAAAATATAAATATTTGCAAATATATCAAATGTGAAAATATAAATATCTGCAAATATATCAACAGCAATGATCAGGGATTTTTATCAGTGCAAATGTTAACATATAAATATCTGCAAATATATCAGCTGCAATAATCAGAGTGTAATATCAGTGCAAATGTTAACATATAAATATCTGCAAATATATCAACTGCAATAATCAGGGATTAATATCAGTGCAAATGTAAACATATAAATAGCTGCAAATTTATCAACAGCAATAATCAGGGATTAATATCCGTGCAAATGTTAACGTATAAATATCTGCAAAATATCTCAACTGCAGTAATCAGGGATTAATATCAGTGCATATGTTAACATATAAATATCTACAAATATATCAACTGCAATGATCAGGGATTAATATCAGTGCAAATTTTAACATATAAATATCTACAAATATTTCAACTGCACTGATCAGGGATTAATATCAGTGCAGATGTTAAAATATAAGTATCTGCAAGTATATCAAATGTGAAAATATAAATATCTGCAAATATATCAACTGCAATGATCAGGGATTTATATCAGTGCAAATGTTAACATATAAATATCTGCAAATATATCAGCTGCAATAATCAGCAATTAATATCAGTGCAAATGTTAACATATCAATACCTGCAAATATATCAACTGCAATAATCAGGGATTAATATCAGTGCAAATGTTTAAATATAAATATCTGCAAATATATCAAATGTAAGAATCAGGGATTAGTATCAGTGCAGATTTTAAAATATAAATACCAGCAAATATATCAAATGTCAAAACATAATTACCTGCAAATATATCAACTGCAATGATCAGGGATTAATATCAGTGCAAATGTTAACATATGAATATCTTCAAATATATCAACTGCAATGATCAGGGATTAATATCATTGCAAATAGTAACATATAAGTATCTGCAAAGTATATCAACTGCAGCAATCGGATTAATATCAGTGCAGATGTTAAAATATAAATATTTGCGAATATATCAAATGTTAATATTTAAATATCTGCAAATATATCACCTGCAATGGTCATGGATTCGTATCAGTGCAAATGTTACCATATAAATATCTACAAATATATCAACTGCAATGATCAGGGATTAATATCAGTGCAAATGTTAACATATAAATATCTGCAAATATATCAACTGCAATAATCAGAGTGTAATATCAGTGCAAATGTTAACATATAAATATCTGCAAATATATCAACTGCAATAATCAGGGATTAATATCAGTGCAAATGTTAAAATATAAATATCTGCAAATATATCAAATGTAATAATCAGGGATTAATGTCAGTGCAAATGTTAACATAAAAATATCTGCAAATATATCAACTGCAATAATCAGGGATTAATATCAGTGCAAATGTTAACATAAATATCTGCAAAATATATCAACAACAATAATCAGGGATTAATATCAGTGCAAATGTAAACATATAAATATCTGCAAAATATCTCAACTGCAGTAATCAGGGATTAATATCAGTGCAAATGTTAAAATATAAATATCACCAAATGTATCAACTGCAATAATCAGGAATTAATATCAGTGCAAATGTTAACATATAAATATCTACAAATATATCAACTGCAATGATCAGGGATTAATATCAGTGCAAATTTTAACATATAAATATCTACAAATATTTCAACTTCAATGATCAGGGATTAATATCAGTGCAGATGTTAAAATATAAATATCTGCAAATATATCAAAGGTGAAAATATAAATATCTGCAAATATATCAACTGCAATGATCAGGGATTTATATCAGTGCAAATGTTAACATATAAATATCTGCAAAT
The DNA here is from genome assembly GCA_026770705.1 of Isurus oxyrinchus. NCBI lineage: Eukaryota > Metazoa > Chordata > Chondrichthyes > Lamniformes > Lamnidae > Isurus > Isurus oxyrinchus. Next base: position 75,634 of record JANJGN010001442.1, read on the forward strand.
ATATCAGCTGCAATAATCAGCGATTAATATCAGTGCAAATATTAACATATAAATATCTGCAAATATATCAACTGCAATAATCAGGGATTAATATCAGTGCAAATGTAAACATATAAATAGCTGCAAATATATCAACTGCAATGATCAGGGATTAATATCAGTGCCAATGTTAACATATAAATATCTGCAAATATATCAACTGCAATAATCAGGGATTAATATCAGTGCAGATGTTAAAATATAAATACCAGCAAATATATCAAATGTCAAAACATAATTATCTGCAAATATATCAACTGCAATAATCAGGGATTTATCAGTGCAAATGTTAACATATCTTCAAATATATCAACTGCAATGATCAGGGATTAATATCATTGCAAATATTAACATATAAGTATCTGCAAAATATATCAACTGCAGCAATCGGATTAATATCAGTGCAGATGTTAAAACATAAATACTTGCGAATATATCAAATGTTAATATATAAATATCTGCAAATATATCACCTGCAATGGTCATGGATTCGTATCAGTGCAAATGTTACCATATGAATATCTACAAATATATCAACTGCAATGATCAGGGATTAATATCAGTGCAAATGTTAAATATAAATATCTGCAAATATATCAAATGTTAAAATATAAATATCTGCCAATATATCAACTGCAATGAACGGGGATTAATATCAGTGCAAATATTAACATATAAGTATCTGCAAAATATATCAACTGCAATGATCAGGGATTAATATCAGTGCAAATGTTAAAATAGAAATATCTGCAAATATATCAACTGCAATGATCAGGGATTAATATCAGTGCAAATGTTAAAATATAAATATCTGCAAATATATCACCCGCAATAATAATGGATTAATATCAGTGCAAATGTTAAAATATCAATATCTGCAAATATATCAAGGACAGTAATCAGGGATTAATATCAGTGCAAATGTTAACATAGAAATATCTGCAAAATATATCAACTGCTGTAGTCAGGGATTAATAACAGTGCAGATGTTAAAATGTAAACATCTCAAATATATCAACTGCAATGATCAGGGATTAATATCAATGCAAATGTTAAAATATAAATATCTGCAAGATGTATCAACTGTATAATTATCAGGTATTAGTATAACTGCAGATGTTAAAATATAAATATCTGCAAATATATCAACTGCAATAATCAGGGTTAATATCAGGGCAAATGTTAACATATAAATATCTGCAAATATATCAACTACAATAATCAGGGATTAATATCAGTGCAAATGTTAAAATATAAATACCTGCAAATATATCAACTGCAATGATCAGGGATTAATATCAGTGCAAATGTTAGCATATAAATATCTGCAAATATATCAAATGTTATAATCAGGGATCAATGTCAGTTCAAATGTTAAAATATAAATACCTGCAAATGTATCAACTGCAAAAATCAGGCAATAATATCAGTGCAAATGTTAACATATAAATATCTGCAAATATATCAACAGCAATAATCAGGGTTGAATATCAGTGCAAATGTTAACGTATAATTATCTGCAGATATATCAACTGCAATAATCAGAGATTAATATCAGTGCAAATGTTAACATATAAATATCTGCAAATATATCAACTGCAATAATCAGAGTGTAATATCAGTGCAAATGTTAACATATAAATATCTGCAAATATATCAACTGCAATAATCAGGGATTAATATCAGTGTGAATATTAAAATATAAATATCTGCAAATATATCAACTACAATGATCAGGGATTAATATCAGGGCAAATATTAACATATGAATATCTGCAAATATATCAACTGCAATGATCAGGGATTAATATCAGTGCAAATGTTAAAATAAAAATAGCTGCAAAATATATCAACTGCAATAATCAGGGATTAATATCAGTGCAAATGTTAATATATAAATATCTGCTAATATATCAAATGTAAGAATCAGGGATTAATATCAGTGCAGATGTTAAAATATAAATACCAGCAAATATATCAAATGTCAACACATAATTATCTGCAAATATATCAACTGCAATAATCAGGGATTTATCAGTGCAAATGTTAACATATGAATATCTTCAAATATATCAACTGCAATGATCAGGGATTAATATCATTGCAAATATTAACATATAAGTATCTGCAAAATATATCAACTGCAGCAATCGGATTAATATCAGTGCAGATGTTAAAATATAAATATTTGCGAATATATCAAATGTTAACATATAAATATCTACAAATATATCAACTGCAATGATCAGGGATTAATATCCATGCAAATGTTAAAATATAAATATCTGCAAATATATCAACTGCAATAATCAGGGATTAATATCCGTGCAAATGTTAACGTATAAATATCTGCAAAATATCTCAACTGCAGTAATCAGGGATTAATATCAGTGCAAATGTTAAAATATAAATATCTCCAAATGTATCAACTGCAATAATCAGTAATTAATATCAGTGCAAATGTTAACAGATAAATATCTGCAAATATATCAACTGCAATAATCAGGGATTAATATCAGTGCAAATGTTAACATAAATATCTGCAAAATATATCAACAGCAATAATCAGGGATTAATATTAGTGCAAATGTAAACATATAAATATCTCCAAATATATCAACAGCAATAATCAGGGATTAATATCAGTGCAAATGTTAACGTATAAATATCTGCAAAATATCTCAACTGCAGTAATCAGGGATTAATATCAGTGCAAATGTTAAAATATAAATATCTCCAAATATATCAACAGCAATAATCAGGGATTAATATCAGTGCAAATGTTAACGTATAAATATCTGCAAAATATCTCAACTGCAGTAATCAGGGATTTTTATCAGTGCAAATGTTAACATATAAATATCTGCAAATATATCAGCTGCAATAATCAGAGTGTAATATCAGTGCAAATGTTAACATATAAATATCTGCAAATATATCAACTGCAATAATCAGGGATTAATATCAGTGCAAATGTAAACATATAAATAGCTGCAAATTTATCAACAGCAATAATCAGGGATTAATATCCGTGCAAATGTTAACGTATAAATATCTGCAAAATATCTCAACTGCAGTAATCAGGGATTAATATCAGTGCATATGTTAACATATAAATATCTACAAATATATCAACTGCAATGATCAGGGATTAATATCAGTGCAAATTTTAACATATAAATATCTACAAATATTTCAACTGCACTGATCAGGGATTAATATCAGTGCAGATGTTAAAATATAAGTATCTGCAAGTATATCAAATGTGAAAATATAAATATCTGCAAATATATCAACTGCAATGATCAGGGATTTATATCAGTGCAAATGTTAACATATAAATATCTGCAAATATATCAGCTGCAATAATCAGCAATTAATATCAGTGCAAATGTTAACATATCAATACCTGCAAATATATCAACTGCAATAATCAGGGATTAATATCAGTGCAAATGTTTAAATATAAATATCTGCAAATATATCAAATGTAAGAATCCGGGATTAATATCAGTGCAGATTTTAAAATATAAATACCAGCAAATATATCAAATGTCAAAACATAATTACCTGCAAATATATCAACTGCAATGATCAGGGATTAATATCAGTGCAAATGTTAACATATGAATATCTTCAAATATATCAACTGCAATGATCAGGGATTAATATCATTGCAAATAGTAACATATAAGTATCTGCAAAGTATATCAACTGCAGCAATCGGATTAATATCAGTGCAGATGTTAAAATATAAATATTTGCGAATATATCAAATGTTAATATTTAAATATCTGCAAATATATCACCTGCAATGGTCATGGATTCATATCAGTGCAAATGTTACCATATAAATATCTACAAATATATCAACTGCAATGATCAGGGATTAATATCAGTGCAAATGTTAACATATAAATATCTGCAAATATATCAACTGCAATAATCAGGGATTAATATCAGTGCAAATGTTAAAATATAAATATCTGCAAATATATCAAATGTAATAATCAGGGATTAATGTCAGTGCAAATGTTAACATAAAAATATCTGCAAATATATCAACTGCAATAATCAGGGATTAATATCAGTGCAAATGTTAACATAAATATCTGCAAAATATATCAACAGCAATAATCAGGGATTAATATCAGTGCAAATGTAAACATATAAATATCTGCAAAATATCTCAACTGCAGTAATCAGGGATTAATATCAGTGCAAATGTTAAAATATAAATATCACCAAATGTATCAACTGCAATAATCAGGAATTAATATCAGTGCAAATGTTAACATATAAATATCTACAAATATATCAACTGCAATGATCAGGGATTAATATCAGTGCAAATTTTAACATATAAATATCTACAAATATTTCAACTTCAATGATCAGGGATTAATATCAGTGCAGATGTTAAAATATAAATATCTGCAAATATATCAAAGGTGAAAATATAAATATCTGCAAATATATCAACTGCAATGATCAGGGATTTATATCAGTGCAAATGTTAACATATAAATATCTGCAAATATATCAGCTGCAATAATCAGCGATTAATATCAGTGCAAATATTAACATATAAATATCTGCAAATATATCAACTGCAATAATCAGGGATTAATATCAGTGCAAATGTAAACATATAAATAGCTGCAAATATATCAACTGCAATGATCAGGGATTAATATCAGTGCCAATGTTAACATATAAATATCTGCAAATATATCAACTGCAATAATCAGGGATTAATATCAGTGCAGATGTTAAAATATAAATACCAGCAAATATATCAAATGTCAAAACATAATTATCTGCAAATATATCAACTGCAATAATCAGGGATTTATCAGTGCAAATGTTAACATATCTTCAAATATATCAACTGCAATGATCAGGGATTAATATCATTGCAAATATTAACATATAAGTATCTGCAAAATATATCAACTGCAGCAATCGGATTAATATCAGTGCAGATGTTAAAACATAAATATTTGCGAATATATCAAATGTTAATATATAAATATCTGCAAATATATCACCTGCAATGGTCATGGATTCGTATCAGTGCAAATGTTACCATATGAATATCTACAAATATATCAACTGCAATGATCAGGGATTAATATCAGTGCAAATGTTAAATATAAATATCTGCAAATATATCAAATGTTAAAATATAAATATCTGCCAATATATCAACTGCAATGAACGGGGATTAATATCAGTGCAAATATTAACATATAAGTATCTGCAAAATATATCAACTGCAATGATCAGGGATTAATATCAGTGCAAATGTTAAAATAGAAATATCTGCAAATATATCAACTGCAATGATCAGGGATTAATATCAGTGCAAATGTTAAAATATAAATATCTGCAAATATATCAACTGCAATAATCAGGTATTAATATATGTGCAAATGTTAACATATCAATACCTGCAAATATATCAACTGCAATAATCAGGGATTAATATCAGTGCAAATGTTAACATGTAAATAGCTGCAAATATATCACCCGCAATAATAATGGATTAATATCAGTGCAAATGTTAAAATATCAATATCTGCAAATATATCAAGGACAGTAATCAGGGATTAATATCAGTGCAAATGTTAACATAGAAATATCTGCAAAATATATCAACTGCTGTAGTCAGAGATTAATAACAGTGCAGATGTTAAAATATAAACATCTCAAATATATCAACTGCAATGATCAGGGATTAATATCAATGCAAATGTTAAAATATAAATATCTGCAAGATGTATCAACTGTATAATTATCAGGTATTAGTATAACTGCAGATGTTAAAATATAAATATCTGCAAATATATCAACTGCAATAATCAGGGTTAATATCAGGGCAAATGTTAACATATAAATATCTGCAAATATATCAACTACAATAATCAGGGATTAATATCAGTGCAAATGTTAAAATATAAATACCTGCAAATATATCAACTGCAATGATCAGGGATTAATATCAGTGCAAATGTTAGCATATAAATATCTGCAAATATATCAAATGTTATAATCAGGGATCAATGTCAGTTCAAATGTTAAAATTTAAATACCTGCAAATATATCAACTGCAAAAATCAGGCAATAATATCAGTGCAAATGTTAACATATAAATATCTGCAAATATATCAACAGCAATAATCAGGGTTTAATATCAGTGCAAATGTTAACGTATAATTATCTGCAGATATATCAACTGCAATAATCAGAGATTAATATCAGTGCAAATGTTAACATATAAATATCTGCAAATATATCAACTGCAATAATCAGAGTGTAATATCAGTGCAAATGTTAACATATAAATATCTGCAAATATATCAAATGTAATAATCAGCAATTAATATCAGTGCAAATGTTAACATAAAAATATCTGCAAATATATCAACTGCAATAATCAGGGATTAATATCAGTGCAAATGTTAACATAAATATCTGCAAAATATATCAACAGCAATAATCAGGGATTAATATCAGTGCAAATGTAAACATATAAATATCTCCAAATGTATCAACTGCAATAATCAGGAATTAATATCAGTGCAAATGTTTTAATATAAATATCTGCATATATATCATTTGCCATAATCAGGGATTAATAGTGCAAATGTTAACATATAAATATCTGCAAATATATCAACTGCAATAATCAGGGATTAATATCATTGCAAATGTTAAAATATAAATACCTGCAAATATATCAACTGCAATGATCAGGGATTAATATCAGTGCAAATGTTAGCATATAAATATCTGCAAATATATCAAATGTTATAATCAGGGATTAATATCAGTGCAGATTTTAAAATATAAATACCAGCAAATATATCAAATGTCAAAACATAAATACCTGCAAATATATCAACTGCAATGATCAGGGATTAATATCAGTGCAAATGTTAGCATATAAATATCTGCAAATATATCAAATGTAAGAATCCGGGATTAATATCAGTGCAGATTTTAAAATATAAATACCAGCAAATATATCAAATGTCAAAACATAATTACCTGCAAATATATCAACTGCAATGATCAGGGATTAATATCAGTGCAAATGTTAACATATGAATATCTTCAAATATATCAACTGCAATGATCAGGGATTAATATCATTGCAAATAGTAACATATAAGTATCTGCAAAGTATATCAACTGCAGCAATCGGATTAATATCAGTGCAGATGTTAAAATATAAATATTTGCGAATATATCAAATGTTAATATTTAAATATCTGCAAATATATCACCTGCAATGGTCATGGATTCATATCAGTGCAAATGTTACCATATAAATATCTACAAATATATCAACTGCAATGATCAGGGATTAATATCAGTGCAAATGTTAACATATAAATATCTGCAAATATATCAACTGCAATAATCAGGGATTAATATCAGTGCAAATGTTAAAATATAAATATCTGCAAATATATCAAATGTAATAATCAGGGATTAATGTCAGTGCAAATGTTAACATAAAAATATCTGCAAATATATCAACTGCAATAATCAGGGATTAATATCAGTGCAAATGTTAACATAAATATCTGCAAAATATATCAACAGCAATAATCAGGGATTAATATCAGTGCAAATGTAAACATATAAATATCTGCAAAATATCTCAACTGCAGTAATCAGGGATTAATATCAGTGCAAATGTTAAAATATAAATATCACCAAATGTATCAACTGCAATAATCAGGAATTAATATCAGTGCAAATGTTAACATATAAATATCTACAAATATATCAACTGCAATGATCAGGGATTAATATCAGTGCAAATTTTAACATATAAATATCTACAAATATTTCAACTTCAATGATCAGGGATTAATATCAGTGCAGATGTTAAAATATAAATATCTGCAAATATATCAAAGGTGAAAATATAAATATCTGCAAATATATCAACTGCAATGATCAGGGATTTATATCAGTGCAAATGTTAACATATAAATATCTGCAAATATATCAGCTGCAATAATCAGCGATTAATATCAGTGCAAATATTAACATATAAATATCTGCAAATATATCAACTGCAATAATCAGGGATTAATATCAGTGCAAATGTAAACATATAAATAGCTGCAAATATATCAACTGCAATGATCAGGGATTAATATCAGTGCCAATGTTAACATATAAATATCTGCAAATATATCAACTGCAATAATCAGGGATTAATATCAGTGCAGATGTTAAAATATAAATACCAGCAAATATATCAAATGTCAAAACATAATTATCTGCAAATATATCAACTGCAATAATCAGGGATTTATCAGTGCAAATGTTAACATATCTTCAAATATATCAACTGCAATGATCAGGGATTAATATCATTGCAAATATTAACATATAAGTATCTGCAAAATATATCAACTGCAGCAATCGGATTAATATCAGTGCAGATGTTAAAACATAAATATTTGCGAATATATCAAATGTTAATATATAAATATCTGCAAATATATCACCTGCAATGGTCATGGATTCGTATCAGTGCAAATGTTACCATATGAATATCTACAAATATATCAACTGCAATGATCAGGGATTAATATCAGTGCAAATGTTAAATATAAATATCTGCAAATATATCAAATGTTAAAATATAAATATCTGCCAATATATCAACTGCAATGAACGGGGATTAATATCAGTGCAAATATTAACATATAAGTATCTGCAAAATATATCAACTGCAATGATCAGGGATTAATATCAGTGCAAATGTTAAAATAGAAATATCTGCAAATATATCAACTGCAATGATCAGGGATTAATATCAGTGCAAATGTTAAAATATAAATATCTGCAAATATATCAACTGCAATAATCAGGTATTAATATATGTGCAAATGTTAACATATCAATACCTGCAAATATATCAACTGCAATAATCAGGGATTAATATCAGTGCAAATGTTAACATGTAAATAGCTGCAAATATATCACCCGCAATAATAATGGATTAATATCAGTGCAAATGTTAAAATATCAATATCTGCAAATATATCAAGGACAGTAATCAGGGATTAATATCAGTGCAAATGTTAACATAGAAATATCTGCAAAATATATCAACTGCTGTAGTCAGAGATTAATAACAGTGCAGATGTTAAAATATAAACATCTCAAATATATCAACTGCAATGATCAGGGATTAATATCAATGCAAATGTTAAAATATAAATATCTGCAAGATGTATCAACTGTATAATTATCAGGTATTAGTATAACTGCAGATGTTAAAATATAAATATCTGCAAATATATCAACTGCAATAATCAGGGTTAATATCAGGGCAAATGTTAACATATAAATATCTGCAAATATATCAACTACAATAATCAGGGATTAATATCAGTGCAAATGTTAAAATATAAATACCTGCAAATATATCAACTGCAATGATCAGGGATTAATATCAGTGCAAATGTTAGCATATAAATATCTGCAAATATATCAAATGTTATAATCAGGGATCAATGTCAGTTCAAATGTTAAAATATAAATACCTGCAAATATATCAACTGCAAAAATCAGGCAATAATATCAGTGCAAATGTTAACATATAAATATCTGCAAATATATCAACAGCAATAATCAGGGTTTAATATCAGTGCAAATGTTAACGTATAATTATCTGCAGATATATCAACTGCAATAATCAGAGATTAATATCAGTGCAAATGTTAACATATAAATATCTGCAAATATATCAACTGCAATAATCAGAGTGTAATATCAGTGCAAATGTTAACATATAAATATCTGCAAATATATCAAATGTAATAATCAGCAATTAATATCAGTGCAAATGTTAACATAAAAATATCTGCAAATATATCAACTGCAATAATCAGGGATTAATATCAGTGCAAATGTTAACATAAATATCTGCAAAATATATCAACAGCAATAATCAGGGATTAATATCAGTGCAAATGTAAACATATAAATATCTCCAAATGTATCAACTGCAATAATCAGGAATTAATATCAGTGCAAATGTTTTAATATAAATATCTGCATATATATCATTTGCCATAATCAGGGATTAATAGTGCAAATGTTAACATATAAATATCTGCAAATATATCAACTGCAATAATCAGGGATTAATATCATTGCAAATGTTAAAATATAAATACCTGCAAATATATCAACTGCAATGATCAGGGATTAATATCAGTGCAAATGTTAGCATATAAATATCTGCAAATATATCAAATGTTATAATCAGGGATCAATGTCAGTTCAAATGTTAAAATATAAATACCTGCAAATATATCAACTGCAAAAATCAGGCAATAATATCAGTGCAAATGTTAACATATAAATATCTGCAAATATATCAACAGCAATAATCAGGGTTTAATATCAGTGCAAATGTTAACGTATAATTATCTGCAGATATATCAACTGCAATAATCAGAGATTAATATCAGTGCAAATGTTAACATATAAATATCTGCAAATATATCAAATGTAATAATCAGGAATTAATATCAGTGCAAATGTAAACATATAAATAGCTGCAAATATATCAACTGCAATCATCAGGGATTAATATCAGTGCAGATGTTAAAATATAAATACCAGCAAATATATCAAATGTCAAAACATAATTATCTGTAAATATATCAACTGCAATAATCAGGGATTTATCAGTGCAAATGTTAACATATAAATATCTTCAAATATATCAACTGCAATGATCAGGGATTAATATCATTGCAAATATTAACATATAAGTATCTGCAAAATATATCAACTGCAGCAATCGGATTAATATCAGTGCAGATGTTAAAATATAAATATTTGCGAATATATCAAATGTTAATATATAAATATCTGCAAATATATCAACTGCAATGATCAGTGATTAATATCAGTGCAAATGTTTAAATATAAATATCTGCAAATATATCACCTGCAATAGTCATGGATTGGTATCAGTGCAAATGTTACCATGTAAATATCTACAAATATATCAACTGCAATGATCAGGGATTAATATCAGTGCAAATGTTAAAATATGAATATCTGCAAATATATCAAATGTTAAAATATAAATATCTGCCAATATATCAACTGCAATGATCATGGATTTATGTCAGTTCAAATGTTAACATATAAATATCTGCAAATATCAAGGCAGTAATCAGGGATTAATATCAGTGCAAATGTTAACATATAAATATCTGCAAATATATCAACTGCAATAATCAGGTATTAATATATGTGCAAATGTTAACATATCAATAGCTTGCAAATATATCAACTGCAATAATCAGGGATTAATATCAGTGCAAATGTTAACATGTAAATAGCTGCAAATATATCACCTGCAATAATAATGGATTAATATCAGTGCAAATGTTAAAATATAAATATCTGCAAATATATCAAGGCAGTAATCAGGGATTAATATCAGTGCAAATGTTAACATAGAAATATCTGCAAAATATATCAACTGCTGTAGTCAGGGATTAATAACAGTGCAGATGTTAAAATATAAACATCTCAAATATATCAACTGCAATAATCACTGATTAATTTCAGTGCAAATGTTAAAATATAAATATCTGCAAGATGTATCAACTGCATAATTATCAGGTATTAGTATAATTGCAGATGTTAAAATATAAATATCTGCAAATATATCAACTGCAATAATCAGGGTTAATATCAGGGCAGATGTTAAAATATAAATATCTGCAAATATATCAACTACAATAATCAGGGATTAATATCAATGCAAATGTTAAAATATAAATTCCTGCAAATATATCAACTGCAATGATCAGGGATTAATATCAATGCAAATGTTAACATATAAATATCTGCAAGATGTATCAACTGCATAATTATCAGGTATTAGTATAACTGCAGATGTTAAAATATAAATATCTGCAAATATATCAACTGCAATAATCAGGGTTAATATCAGGGCAAATGTTAACATATAAATATCTGCAAATATATCAACTACAATAATCAGGGATTAATATCAATGCAAATGTTAAAATATAAATTCCTGCAAATATATCAACTGCAATGATCAGGGATTAATATCAATGCAAATGTTAAAATATAAATATCTGCAAAAATAGCAACTGCAATAATCAGGGATTAATATCAGTGCAAATGTTAACATATAAATAGCTGCAATAATATCAACTGCAATGATCAGGGATTAATATCAGTGGAAATATTAACATATAAATATCTGCAAAATATATCAACTGCAGTAATCAGGGATTAATATCAGTGCAAATATTAACATATAAATATCTGCAAAATATATCAACTGCAGTAATGAGGGATTAATATCAGTGCAGATGTTAAAATATAAATTTCTGTTAATAAATTAACTGCAATATTCAGGGATTAATATCAGTGCAAATGTTAAAATATATATATCTGCAAAATATATCAACTACAATAATCAGGGATTAATATCCATCCAAATGTTAACATATAAATATCTGCAAATATATCATTTGCAATAATCAGTGATGAATATCAGTGCAAATGTTAACATACAAATATCTGCAAATATATCAACTGCAATGATCAGTGATTAATATCAGTGCAAATGTTTTAATATAAATATCTGCATATATATCATTTGCAATAATCAGGGATTAATAGTGCAAATGTTTAGATATAAATATCTGCAAATATATCAACTGCAATGATCATGGATTTATATCAGTGCAAATGTTAACATATAAATATCTGCAAATATCTCAAATGGTAAAATAAAAATAACTGCAAATATATCAACTGCAATGACTTAGATTTATATCAGTGCAAATGTTAACATATAAATATCTACAAATATATCAACTGCAATGATCAGGGATTATTATCACTGCAAATGTTAAAATAGAAATATCTGCAAATATATCAACTGCAATAATCAGAGATTAATATCAGTGCAAATATTAACATAAAAGTATCTGCAAAATATATCAACTGAAGTAATCAGGGATTAATATCAGTGCAGATGTTAAAATATAAATATCTGCAAATATATCATATGTTAAAATATAAATACCTGCAAATATATCAACTGCAATGAACAAAGATTAATATCAGTGCAAATGTTAACATATAAATATCTGCAAATATATCAACTGCAATGATCATGGATTTATATCAGTGCAAATGTTAACATATAAATATCTGCAAATATATCAACTGTAATGATCAGGGATTAATATCAGTGTAAATGTTAACATATAAATATCTACAAATATATCAACTGCAATAATCAGGGATTTATATCAGTGCCAATGTTAACATATAGATACCTGCAAATATATCAAATGTTAAAATAAAAATATCTGCAAATATATCAACTGCAATGATCATGGATTTATCAGAGCAAATGTTAAAATATAAATAGCTGCATATATATCAACAGCAATAATCGGATTAATATCAGTGCAAATGTTAACATATAAATATCTACAAATATATCAACTGCAATAATCAGGGATTAATATCAGTGCAAATGTTAAAATATAAATATCTGCAAAATATATCAACTGCAATAATCAGGGATTTATCAGTGCAAATGTTAACATATGAATATCTTCAAATATATCAACTGCAATGAGCAGGGATTAATATCATTGCAAATATTAACATGTAAGTATCTGCAAAATATATCAACTGCAGTAATCAGGGATTAATATCAGTGCAGATGTTACTATATATATCTGCAAAATATATCAACTGCAATAATCAGGAATTAATATCAGTGCAAATGTTAACATATAAACATCTGCAAAATATATCAACTGCAATAATCAGGGATTAATATCAGTGCATATGTTAACATATAAATATCTACAAATACATCAACTGCAATGATCAGGGATTAATATCAGTGCAAATTTTAACATATAAATATCTACAAATATTTCAACTGCAATGATCAGGGATTAATATCAGTGCAGATGTTAAAATATAAATATCTGCAAATATATCAAATGTGAAAATATAAATATCTGCAAATATATCAACTGCAATGATCAGGGATTTATATCAGTGCAAATGTTAACATATAAATATCTGCAAATATATCAGCTGCAATAATCAGCGATTAATATCAGTGCAAATGTTAACATATCAATACCTGCAAATATATCAACTGCAATAATCAGGGATTAATATCAGTGCAAATGTTAACATATAAATAGCTGCAAATATATCAACTGCAATAATAATGGATTAATATCAGTGCAAATGTAAACATATACATAGCTGCAAATATATCAACTGCAATCATCAGTGATTAATATCAGTGCAGATGTTAAAATATAAATACCAGCAAATATATCAAATGTCAAAACATAATTATCTGCAAATATATCAACTGCAATAATCAGGGATTTATCAGTGCAAATGTTAACATATGAATATCTTCAAATATATCAACTGCAATGATCAGGGATTAATATCATTGCAAATATTAACATATAAGTATCTGCAAAATATATCAACTGCAGCAATCGGATTAATATCAGTGCAGATGTTAAAATATAAATATTTGCGAATATATCAAATGTTAATATATAAATATCTGCAAATATATCAACTGCAATAATCAGGGATTGATATCAGTGCAAATGTTAAAATATAAATATTGCAAATATATCAACTGCAATAATCGGATTAATATCAGTGCAACTGTTAAAATATTAATATCTGCTAGTATGTCAACTGCAATAATCAGGGATTAATATCAGTGCAAATGTTAAAATATAAATATCTGCATATATATCAACTGCAATAATCAGGGATTAATATCAGTGCAAATATTAATATATAATTATCTGCAAATATATGAACTGCAATAATCAGGTATTAATATCAGTGCCGATGTTAATATATAAATAACTGCAAATATATCAACTGCAATGATCAGGGATTAATATCAGGGCAAATATTAACATATAAATATCTGCAAATATATCAACTGCAATAATCAGGGATCAATATCAGTGCAAATGTTAAAATATAAATATCTGCAAATATATCAACTGCAGTAATCAGGGATTAATATCAGTGCACATGTTAAAATATAAATCCCTGCAAATATATCAACTGCAATAATCATGGATTTATATCAGTGCAAATGTTAACATATAAATATCTGCAATTATATCAACTGCAATGATCAGGGATTAATATGAGTGCAAATATTAACGTACAAGTATCTGCAAAATATATCAACTGCAGTAATCAGGGATTAATATCAGTGCAGATGTTAAAATATAAATATCTGCAAATATATGAAAAGTTAAAATATAAATATCTGCAAATATATCAACTGCAATAATCAGGGATTAATATCAGTGCAAATATTAACATATAAGTATCTGCAAAATGTATCAACTGCAGTAATCAGGGATTAATATCAGTGCAGATGTTAAAATATAAATATCTGCAAATATATCAACTGCAATAATCAGGGATTAATATCAGTGCATATATTAGTTTATAAATATCTGCAACTATATCAACTGCAATGATCAGGGATTAATATCAGTGCAAATATTAACATGTGAATATCTGCAAATATATCAACTGCAATGATCAGTGATTTATATCTTTGAAAATATTAACATATAAATATCTGCAAAATATATCAACTGCAATAATCAGGGCTTAATATCAGTGCACATGTTAACATATAAATATCTGCAAATATAATAACTGCAATAATCAGGGATTAATATCAGTGTGTGCATTAAAATATAAATATCTGCAAATATATCAACTGCAATAAGCAGGGATTAACATCAGTGCAAATGTTAATATATAAATATCTGCAATTATATCAACTGCAATGATCAGGGATTAATATCAGTGCAAATATTAACATATAAGTATCTGCAAAATATATCAACTGCAGTAATCAGGGACTAATATCAGTGCAGATGTTAAAATATAAATATCTGCAAATATATCAACTGCAATAATCAGGGATTAATATCAGTGCAAATGTTAACATATAAATATCTGCAAATATATCAACTGCAATGATCAGTGATTATTATCAGTGCAAATGTTTAAATATAAATATCTGCAAATATATCAACTGCAATGATCATGGATTTATATCAGTGCAAATGTTAAGATATAAATATCTACAAATATATCAACTGTAATAATCAGTGATTAATATCAGTGCAAATTATAAAATATACATATTTGCAAATATATCAACTGCAATAATCAGATTAATATCAGTGCAAATGTCCAAATATTAATATCTGCAAGTATGTCAACTGCAATAATCAGGGCTTAATATCAGTGCAAATGTTAAAATATAAATATCTGCAAATATATCAACTGCAATAATCAGGAATTAATATCAGTGCATATATTACTTTATAAATATCTGCAAATATATCAACTGCAATAATCAGGGATTAATATTAGTGTGAATATTAAAATATAAATATCTGCAAATATATCAACTGCAATAGGCAGTGATTAATATCAGTGCCAATGTTAATTTATAAATATCTGCAACTATATCAACTGCAATGATCAGGGATTAATATCAGTGCAAATATTAACATGTGAATATCTGCAAATATATCAACTGCAATGATCAGTGATTTATATCCTTGCAAATATTAACATATAAATATCTGCAAAATATATCAACTGCAATAATCAGGGCTTAATATCTGTGCACATGTTAAAATATAAATATCTGCAAATATAATAACTGCAATAATCAGGGATTAATATCAGTATGTACATTAAAATATAAATATCTGCAAATATATCAACTGCAATAAGCAGGGATTAATATCAGTGCCGATGTTAATATATAAATATCTGCAAATATATTAACTGCAATGATCAGGGATTAATATCAGTGCAAATATTAACATATGAATATCTGCAAATATATCAACTGCAATGATCAGGGATTAATATCAGTGCAAATGTTACCATATAAATATTTGCAATTATATCAACTGCAATAATCAGTGATTAATATCAGTGCAAATGTTTAAATATAAATATCTGCAAATATATCAAATGCAATGATCATGGATTAATATCAGTGCAAATATTAAGATATAAATATCTGCAAATATATCATTTGCAATAATCAGGGATTAATATCAGTGCAAATGTTAACATATAAATATCTGCAAATATATCAACTGCAATAATCAGCGATTAATATCAGTGCCAGTGTTAACATATAAATATCTGCAAATATATGAAATGTTAAAATAAAAATATTTGCAAATATATCAACTGCAATGATCATGGATTTATATCTGTGCAAATGTTAATATATAAATATCTACAAATATATCAACTGCAATGATCAGGGATTATTATCAGTGCAAATGTTAAAATAGAAATATCTGCAAATATATCAACTGCAATGATCAGTGATTAATATAAGTGCAAATGTTTAAAAATAAATATTTGCAAATATATCAACTGCAATGATCATGGATTTATATCAGTACAAATGTTAAAATATAAATATCTGCAAATATGCCATTTGCAATAATCAGGGATTAATATCAGTGCAAATGTTAACATATAAATATCTGCAAATATATCAAATGTTAAAATATAAATAACTGCAAATATATCAACTGCAATGATCAGTGATTAATATCTGCAAATGTTAACATATAAATATCTGCAAATATATCAAATGTTAAAATATAAATAACTGCAAAATATATCAACTGCAGTAATCAGGGACTAATATCAGTGCAGATGTTAAAATATAAATATCTGCAAATATATCAACTGCAATAATCAGGGATTAATATCAGTGCAAATGTTAACATATAAATATCTGCAAATATATCAACTGCAATGATCAGTGATTATTATCAGTGCAAATGTTTAAATATAAATATCTGCAAATATATCAACTGCAATGATCATGGATTTATATCAGTGCAAATGTTAAGATATAAATATCTACAAATATATCAACTGTAATAATCAGTGATTAATATCAGTGCAAATTATAAAATATACATATTTGCAAATATATCAACTGCAATAATCAGATTAATATCAGTGCAAATGTCCAAATATTAATATCTGCAAGTATGTGAACTGCAATAATCAGGGCTTAATATCAGTGCAAATGTTAAAATATAAATATCTGCAAATATATCAACTGCAATAATCAGGAATTAATATCAGTGCATATATTACTTTATAAATATCTGCAAATATATCAACTGCAATAATCAGGGATTAATATTAGTGTGAATATTAAAATATAAATATCTGCAAATATATCAACTGCAATAGGCAGTGATTAATATCAGTGCCAATGTTAATTTATAAATATCTGCAACTATATCAACTGCAATGATCAGGGATTAATATCAGTGCAAATATTAACATGTGAATATCTGCAAATATATCAACTGCAATGATCAGTGATTTATATCCTTGCAAATATTAACATATAAATATCTGCAAAATATATCAACTGCAATAATCAGGGCTTAATATCTGTGCACATGTTAAAATATAAATATCTGCAAATATAATAACTGCAATAATCAGGGATTAATATCAGTATGTACATTAAAATATAAATATCTGCAAATATATCAACTGCAATAAGCAGGGATTAATATCAGTGCCGATGTTAATATATAAATATCTGCAAATATATTAACTGCAATGATCAGGGATTAATATCAGTGCAAATATTAACATATGAATATCTGCAAATATATCAACTGCAATGATCAGGGATTAATATCAGTGCAAATGTTACCATATAAATATTTGCAATTATATCAACTGCAATAATCAGTGATTAATATCAGTGCAAATGTTTAAATATAAATATCTGCAAATATATCAAATGCAATGATCATGGATTAATATCAGTGCAAATATTAAGATATAAATATCTGCAAATATATCATTTGCAATAATCAGGGATTAATATCAGTGCAAATGTTAACATATAAATATCTGCAAATATATCAACTGCAATAATCAGCGATTAATATCAGTGCCAGTGTTAACATATAAATATCTGCAAATATATGAAATGTTAAAATAAAAATATTTGCAAATATATCAACTGCAATGATCATGGATTTATATCTGTGCAAATGTTAATATATAAATATCTACAAATATATCAACTGCAATGATCAGGGATTATTATCAGTGCAAATGTTAAAATAGAAATATCTGCAAATATATCAACTGCAATGATCAGTGATTAATATAAGTGCAAATGTTTAAAAATAAATATTTGCAAATATATCAACTGCAATGATCATGGATTTATATCAGTACAAATGTTAAAATATAAATATCTGCAAATATGCCATTTGCAATAATCAGGGATTAATATCAGTGCAAATGTTAACATATAAATATCTGCAAATATATCAAATGTTAAAATATAAATAACTGCAAATATATCAACTGCAATGATCAGTGATTAATATCTGCAAATGTTAACATATAAATATCTGCAAATATATCAAATGTTAAAATATAAATAACTGCAAATATATCAACTGCAATGATCATGGATTAATATCAGTGCAAATATTAACATACAAGTATCTGCAAAATATATCAACTGCAGTAATCAGGGATTAATATCAGTGCAGATGTTAAAATATAAATATCTGCAAATATATCAAAAGTTAAAATATAAATATCTGCAAATATATCAACTGCAATGAACAGGGATTAATATCAGTGCAAATATTAACATATAAGTATCTGCAAAATATATCAACTGCAGTAATCAGGGATTAATATCAGTGCAGATGTTAAAATATAAAATTCTGTTAATAAATTAACTGCAATATTCAGGGATTAATATCAGTGCAGATGTTAAAATATAAATATCTGCAAATATATCAACTGCAATAATCAGGGATTAATATCAGTGCAAATGTTAACATATGAATATCTGCAAATATATCAACTGCAATGATCAGTGATTAATATCAGTGCAAATGTTTAAATATAAATATCTGCAGATATATCAACTGCAATAATCAGATTAATATCAGTGCCAATGTCAAAATTTTAATATCTGCAATTATGTCAACTGCAATAATCAGGGCTGAATATCAGTGCAAATGTTAAAATATAAATATCTGCAAATATATCAACTGCAATAATCAGGTATTAATATCAGTGCATATATTAGTTTATAAATATCTGCAACTATATCAACTGCAATGATCAGGGATTAATATCAGTGCAAATATTAACATGTGAATATCTGCAAATATATCAACTGCAATGATCAGTGACTCATATCTTTGAAAATATTAACATATAAATATCTGCAAAATATATCAACTGCAATAATCAGGGCTTAATATCAGTGCACATGTTAAAATATAAATATCTGCAAATATATCAACTGCAGTGATCAAGGATTTTTGTCAGTGCAAATGTTAAAATATAAATATCTGCAAGATGTATCAACTGCATAATTATCAGGTATTCGTATTACTGCAAATGTTAAAATATAAATATCTGCAAATATAGCAACTGCAATAATCAGGGATTAATATCAGTGCAAATGTTAACATATAAATATCTGCAAATATATCATCTGCAATAATCGGATTAATATCAGTGAAAATGTTAAAATATAAATATCTGCAATAATATCAACTGCAATGATCAGGGATTAATATCCGTGGAAATATTAACATATAAATATCTGCAAATATATCAACTGCAGTAATCAGGGATTAATATCAGTGCAAATATTAACATATAAGTATCTGCAAAATATATCAACTGCAGTAATCAGGGATTAATATCAGTGCAGATGTTAAAATATAAAATTCTGTTAATAAATTAACTGCAATATTCAGGGATTAATATCAGTGCAAATGTTAAAATATATATAT
Source organism: Isurus oxyrinchus (assembly GCA_026770705.1). Lineage (NCBI taxonomy): Eukaryota > Metazoa > Chordata > Chondrichthyes > Lamniformes > Lamnidae > Isurus > Isurus oxyrinchus. The sequence goes on from JANJGN010001442.1 coordinate 96,678, forward strand.
CTGCAAATACATCATTTGCAATAATCAGTGATTTATATCAGTGCAAATGTTAACATATAAATATCTGCAAATATATCAACTGCAATGATCAGTGATGAATGTCAGTGCAAATGTTAACATATAAATATCTGCATATATATCATTTGCAATAATCAGGGATTAATATCAATGCAAATGTTAAAATAAAAATAACTGCAAATATATCATCTGCAATGATCTTAGATTTATATCAGTGCAAATGTTAACATGTAAATATCTACAAATATATCAACTGCAATGATCAAGGATTATTATCAGTGCAAATGTTAAAATAGAAATATATGCAAATATATCAAATGTTAAAATATAAATATCTGCAAATATATCAACTGCAATGAATAGAGATTAATATCAGTGCAAATGTTAACATATAAGTATCTGCAAAATATATCAACTGCAGTGATCATGGATTTATATCAGTGCAAATGTTAACATATAAATATCTACAAATATATCAACTGTAATGATCAGGGATTAATATCAGTGCCAATGTTAACATATAAATATCTGCAAATATATCAAATGTTAAATTAAAAATATCTGCAAATATATCAACTGCAATGATCATGGATTTATATCTGTGCAAATGTTAACATATAAATATCTACAAATATATCAACTGCAATAATCAGGGATTAATATCAGAGCAAATGTTTAAATATAAATATTTGCAAATATATCAACTGCAATAATCGGATTAATATCAGTGCAGATGTTAAAATATAAATTTCTGTTAATAAATTAACTGCAATATTCAGGGATTAATATCAGTGCAATTGTTAAAATATATATATCTGCAAATATATCATTTGCAATAATCAGTGATTAATATCAGTGCAAATGTTAACATATAAATATCTGCAAATATATCAACTGCAATGATCAGTGATGAATATCAATGCAAATGTTAACATATAAATATCTTCATTTATATCAACTGCAATGATCAGTGATTAATATCAGTGCAAATGTTTAAATATAAATATCTGCATATATATCATTTGCAATAATCAGGGATTAATATCAGTGCAAATGTTAAAATAAAAATAACTGCAAATATATCATCTGCAATGATCTTAGATATATATCAGTGCAAATGTTAAATATCTACAACTATGTCAACTGCAATGATCAGGGATTATTATTAGTGCAAATGATAAAATAGAAATATATGCAAATATATCAACTGCAATGATCAGGGAGTAATATCAGTGCAAATATTAACATATAAGTATCTGCAAAATATATCAACTGCAGCAATCAGGGATTAATATCAGTGCAGATGTTAAAATTTAAATATCTGCAAATATATCAAATGTTTAAATATAAATATCTGCAAATATATCAACTGCAATGATCATGGATTTACTTCAGTGCAAATGTTAACATATAAATATCTACAAATATATCAACTGTAATGATCAGCGATTAATATCAGTGCCAATGTTAACATATAAATATCTGCAAATATATCAAAGGTGAAAATAAAAATATCTGCAAATATATCAACTGCAATGATCATGGATCTATATCAGTGCAAATGTTAACATATAAATATCTGCAAATATATCAACTGCAATAATCAGGGATTAATATCAGTGCAAAGGTTAACATATAAATATCTGCAAATATATCATATCTAATAATCAGGAATGAATATCAGTGCAAATGTTAACATATAAATATCTGCAAAATATATCAACTGCAATAATCAGGGATGAATATCAGAGCAAATGTTTAAATATAAATATTTGCAAATATATCAACTGCAATAATCAGGGATTAATATCAGTGTGAATATTAAAATATAAATATCTGCAAATATATCAACTGCAGTAATCAGGGATTAATATCAGGGCAAATATTAACATATGAATATCTGCAAATATATCAACTGCAATAATCAGGGATCAATATCAGTGCAAATGTTAAAATATATATATCTGCAAATATATCAACTGCAATGATAAGGGATTAATATCAGTGCCGATGTTAATATATAAATATCTGCAAATATATCAACTGCAATGATCAGGGATTAATATCAGGGCAAATATTAACATATGAATATCTGCAAATATATCAACTGCAATAATCAGGGATCAATATCAGTGCAAATGTTAAAATATATATATCTGCAAATATATCAACTGCAATGATCAGGGATTAATATCAGTGCCGATGTTAATATATAAATATCTGCAAATATATCAACTGCAATGATCAGGGATTAATATCAGGGCAAATATTAACATATGAATATCTGCAAATATATCAACTGCCATAATCAGGGATCAATATCAGTGCAAATGTTAAAATATATATATCTGCAAATATATCAACTGCAATGATCAGGGATTAATATCAGTGCAAATGTTAAAATATAAATATCTGCAAATATATCAACTGCAGTAATCAGGGATTAATATCAGTGCACGTTAAAATAGAAATCCCTGCAAATATATCAACTGCAATAATCAGGCATTAATATCAGTGCAAATGTTAACATATAAATATCTGCAATTATATAAACTGCTATGATCAGGGATTAATATCAGTGCAAATATTAACGTACAAGTATCTGCAAAATATATCAACTGCAATAATCAGGGATTAATATCAGTGCAGATGTTAAATATAAATATCTGCAAATATATAAAAAGTTAAAATATAAATATCTGCAAATATATCAACTGCAATGAACAGGGATTAATATCAGTGCAAATATTAACATATAAGTATCTGCAAAATATATCAACTGCAGTAATCAGGGATTAATATCAGTGCAGATGTTAAAATATAAATATCTGCAAATATATCAACTGCAATGATCAGAGATTAATATCAGTGGGAATATTAAACTATAAATATCTGTAAATATATCAACTGCAATTAGCAGGGATTAATATCAGTGCCGAGGTTAATATATAAATATCTGCAAATATATCAACTGTAATAATCAGGGATTAATATCAGTGCAAATATTAACATATGAATATCTGCAAATATTTCAACTGCAATGATCAGTGATTGATATCTGTTCAAATGTTAACATACAAATATCTGCAATTATATCAACTGCAATGATCAGTGATTAATATCAGTGCAAATGTTTAAATATAAATATGTGCAAATATATCAAATGTTTAAATATAAATTTCTGCAAATATATCAACTGCAATGATCATGGATTTATATCAGTGCAAATGTTAACATATAAATATCTACAAATATATCAACTGTAATGATCAGGGATTAATATCAGTGCCAATGTTAACATATAAATATCTGCAAATATATCAAATGTTAAAATAAAAATTTCTGCAAATATATCAACTGCAATGATCATGGATTTATATCAGTGCAAATGTTAACATATAAATATCTGCAAATATATCAAATCTAATAATCAGGAATTAATATCAGTGCAAATGTTAACATATAAATATCTGCAAAATATATCAACTGCAATAATCAGGGATTAATATCAGAGCAAATGTTAAAATATAAATAGCTGCATATATATCAACAGCAATAATCGGATTAATATCAGTGCAAATGTTAACATATAAATATCTGCAAATATATCATTTGCAATAATCAGGGATTAATATCAGTGCAAATGTTAACATATCAATATCTACAAATATATCAACTGCAATAATCAGGGATTAATATCAGTGCAAATGTTAACATATAAATATCTACAAATATATCAACTGCAATGATCAGGGATTAATATCAGTGCAAATGTTAAAATATAAATAGCTGCAAATATATCAACTGCAATGATCATGGATTTATATCAGTGCAAATGTTAAAATATAAATATTTGCAAATATATCAACTGCAATAATCGGATTAATATCAGTGCAAATGTTAAAATATTAATATCTGCTAGTATGTCAGCTGCAATAATCAGGGATTAATATCAGTGCAAATGTTAAAATATAAATATCTGCATATATATCAACTGCAATGATCAGGGATTAATATCAGTGCAAATGTTAATATATAAATATCTGCAAATATATGAACTACAATGATCAGGGATTAATATCAGGGCAAATATTAACATATGAATATCTGCAAATATATCAACTGCAATAATCAGGGATTAATATCAGTGCAAATGTTAAAATATAAATATCTGCAAAATATATTAGCTGCAATGATCAGGGATTAATATCAGTGCAAATGTTAAAATATAAATATCTGCAAATATATCAACTGCAGTAATCAGGGATTAATATCAGTGCACATGTTAAAATAGTAATCCCTGCAAATATATCAACTGCAATAATCAGGGATTAATATCAGTGCAAATGTTAACATATAAATATCTGCAATTATATCAACTGCAATGATCAGTGATTAATATCAGTGCAAATGTTAAAGTATAAATAGCTGCAAATATATCAACTGCAATGATCATGGATTTATATCAGTGCAAATGTTAACATATAAATATCTACAATTATATAAACTGCTATGATCAGGGATTAATATCAGTGCAAATATTAACGTACAAGTATCTGCAAAATATATCAACTGCAATAATCAGGGATTAATATCAGTGCAGATGTTAAATATAAATATCTGCAAATATATAAAAAGTTAAAATATAAATATCTGCAAATATATCAACTGCAATGAACAGGGATTAATATCAGTGCAAATATTAACATATAAGTATCTGCAAAATATATCAACTGCAGTAATCAGGGATTAATATCAGTGCAGATGTTAAAATATAAATATCTGCAAATATATCAACTGCAATGATCAGAGATTAATATCAGTGGGAATATTAAACTATAAATATCTGTAAATATATCAACTGCAATTAGCAGGGATTAATATCAGTGCCGAGGTTAATATATAAATATCTGCAAATATATCAACTGTAATAATCAGGGATTAATATCAGTGCAAATATTAACATATGAATATCTGCAAATATTTCAACTGCAATGATCAGTGATTGATATCTGTTCAAATGTTAACATACAAATATCTGCAATTATATCAACTGCAATGATCAGTGATTAATATCAGTGCAAATGTTTAAATATAAATATGTGCAAATATATCAAATGTTTAAATATAAATTTCTGCAAATATATCAACTGCAATGATCATGGATTTATATCAGTGCAAATGTTAACATATAAATATCTACAAATATATCAACTGTAATGATCAGGGATTAATATCAGTGCCAATGTTAACATATAAATATCTGCAAATATATCAAATGTTAAAATAAAAATTTCTGCAAATATATCAACTGCAATGATCATGGATTTATATCAGTGCAAATGTTAACATATAAATATCTGCAAATATATCAAATCTAATAATCAGGAATTAATATCAGTGCAAATGTTAACATATAAATATCTGCAAAATATATCAACTGCAATAATCAGGGATTAATATCAGAGCAAATGTTAAAATATAAATAGCTGCATATATATCAACAGCAATAATCGGATTAATATCAGTGCAAATGTTAACATATAAATATCTGCAAATATATCATTTGCAATAATCAGGGATTAATATCAGTGCAAATGTTAACATATCAATATCTACAAATATATCAACTGCAATAATCAGGGATTAATATCAGTGCAAATGTTAACATATAAATTTCTACAAATATATCAACTGCAATGATCAGGGATTAATATCAGTGCAAATGTTAAAATATAAATAGCTGCAAATATATCAACTGCAATGATCATGGATTTATATCAGTGCAAATGTTAAAATATAAATATTTGCAAATATATCAACTGCAATAATCGGATTAATATCAGTGCAAATGTTAAAATATTAATATCTGCTAGTATGTCAGCTGCAATAATCAGGGATTAATATCAGTGCAAATGTTAAAATATAAATATCTGCATATATATCAACTGCAATGATCAGGGATTAATATCAGTGCAAATGTTAATATATAAATATCTGCAAATATATGAACTACAATGATCAGGGATTAATATCAGGGCAAATATTAACATATGAATATCTGCAAATATATCAACTGCAATAATCAGGGATTAATATCAGTGCAAATGTTAAAATATAAATATCTGCAAAATATATTAGCTGCAATGATCAGGGATTAATATCAGTGCAAATGTTAAAATATAAATATCTGCAAATATATCAACTGCAGTAATCAGGGATTAATATCAGTGCACATGTTAAAATAGTAATCCCTGCAAATATATCAACTGCAATAATCAGGGATTAATATCAGTGCAAATGTTAACATATAAATATCTGCAATTATATCAACTGCAATGATCAGTGATTAATATCAGTGCAAATGTTAAAGTATAAATAGCTGCAAATATATCAACTGCAATGATCATGGATTTATATCAGTGCAAATGTTAACATATAAATATCTACAATTATATAAACTGCTATGATCAGGGATTAATATCAGTGCAAATATTAACGTACAAGTATCTGCAAAATATATCAACTGCAATAATCAGGGATTAATATCAGTGCAGATGTTAAATATAAATATCTGCAAATATATAAAAAGTTAAAATATAAATATCTGCAAATATATCAACTGCAATGAACAGGGATTAATATCAGTGCAAATATTAACATATAAGTATCTGCAAAATATATCAACTGCAGTAATCAGGGATTAATATCAGTGCAGATGTTAAAATATAAATATCTGCAAATATATCAACTGCAATGATCAGGGATTAATATCAGTGGGAATATTTAACTATAAATATCTGTAAATATATCAACTGCAATTAGCAGGGATTAATATCAGTGCCGAGGTTAATATATAAATATCTGCAAATATATCAACTGTAATAATCAGGGATTAATATCAGTGCAAATATTAACATATGAATATCTGCAGATATTTCAACTGCAATGATCAGTGATTGATATCTGTTCAAATGTTAACATACAAATATCTGCAATTATATCAACTGCAATGATCAGTGATTAATATCAGTGCAAATGTTTAAATATAAATATGTGCAAATATATCAAATGTTTAAATATAAATTTCTGCAAATATATCAACTGCAATGATCATGGATTTATATCAGTGCAAATGTTAACATATAAATATCTACAATTATATAAACTGCTATGATCAGGGATTAATATCAGTGCAAATATTAACGTACAAGTATCTGCAAAATATATCAACTGCAATAATCAGGGATTAATATCAGTGCAGATGTTAAATATAAATATCTGCAAATATATAAAAAGTTAAAATATAAATATCTGCAAATATATCAACTGCAGTGAACAGGGATTAATATCAGTGCAAATATTAACATATAAGTATCTGCAAAATATATCAACTGCAGTAATCAGGGATTAATATCATTGCAGATGTTAAAATATAAATATCTGCAAATATATCAACTGCAATGATCAGGGATTAATATCAGTGGGAATATTAAACTATAAATATCTGTAAATATATCAACTGCAATTAGCAGGGATTAATATCAGTGCCGAGGTTAATATATAAATATCTGCAAATATATCAACTGTAATAATCAGGGATTAATATCAGTGCAAATATTAACATATGAATATCTGCAAATATTTCAACTGCAATGATCAGTGATTGATATCTGTTCAAATGTTAACATATAAATATCTGCAATTATATCAACTGCAATGATCAGTGATTAATATCAGTGCAAATGTTTGAATATAAATATCTGCAATTATATCAACTGCAATGATCAGTGATTAATATCAGTGCAAATGTTTAAATATAAATATCTGCAAATGTGTCAAATGTTTAAATATAAATTTCTGCAAATATATCAACTGCAATGATCATGGATTTATATCAGTGCAAATGTTAACATATAAATATCTACAAATATATCAACTGTAATGATCAGGGATTAATATCAGTGCCAATGTTAACATATAAATATCTGCAAATATATCAAATGTTAACATATAAATATCTACAAATATATCAACTGTAATGATCAGGGATTTATATCAGTGCAAATGTTAACATATAAATATCTGCAAATATATCAAATCTAATAATCAGGAATTAATATCAGTGCAAATGTTAACATATAAATATCTGCAAAATATATCAACTGCAATAATCAGGGATTAATATCAGAGCAAATGTTAAAATATAAATAGCTGCATATATATCAACAGCAATAATCGGATTAATATCAGTGCAAATGTTAACATATAAATATCTGCAAATATATCATTTGCAATAATCAGGGATTAATATCAATGCAAATGTTAACATATAAATATCTACAAATATATCAACTGCAATAATCAGGGATTAATATCAGTGCAAATGTTAACATATAAATATCTACAAATATATCAACTGCAATGATCAGGGATTAATATCAGTGCAAATGTTAAAATATAAATAGCTGCAAATATATCAACTGCAATGATCATGGATTTATATCAGTGCAAATGTTAAAATATAAATATTTGCAAATATATCAACTGCAATAATCGGATTAATATCAGTGCAAATGTTAAAATATTAATATCTGCTAGTATGTCAGCAATAATCAGGGATTAATATCAGTGCAAATGTTAAAATATAAATATCTGCATATATATCAACTGCAATGATCAGGGATTAGTATCAGTGCAAATGTTAATATATAAATATCTGCAAATATATGAACTACAATGATCAGGGATTAATATCAGGGCAAATATTAACATATGAATATCTGCAAATATATCAACTGCAATAATCAGGGATTAATATCAGTGCAAATGTTAAAATATAAATATCTGCAAAATATATTAGCTGCAATGATCAGGGATTAATATCAGTGCAAATGTTAAAATATAAATATCTGCAAATATATCAACTGCAGTAATCAGGGATTAATATCAGTGCACATGTTAAAATAGAAATCCCTGCAAATATATCAACTGCAATAATCAGGGATTAATATCAGTGCAAATGTTAACATATAAATATCTGCAATTATATCAACTGCAATGATCAGTGATTAATATCAGTGCAAATGTTAAAGTATAAATAGCTGCAAATATATCAACTGCAATGATCATGGATTTATATCAGTGCAAATGTTAACATATAAATATCTACAATTATATAAACTGCTATGATCAGGGATTAATATCAGTGCAGATGTTAAATATAAATATCTGCAAATATATAAAAAGTTAAAATATAAATATCTGCAAATATATCAACTGCAATGAACAGGGATTAATATCAGTGCAAATATTAACATATAAGTATCTGCAAAATATGTCAACTGCAGTAATCAGGGATTAATATCAGTGCAGATGTTAAAATATAAATATCTGCAAATATATCAACTGCAATGATCAGGGATTAATATCAGTGGGAATATTAAACTATAAATATCTGTAAATATATCAACTGCAATTAGCAGGGATTAATATCAGTGCCGAGGTTAATATATAAATATCTGCAAATATATCAACTGTAATAATCAGGGATTAATATCAGTGCAAATATTAACATATGAATATCTGCAAATATTTCAACTGCAATGATCAGTGATTGATATCTGTTCAAATGTTAACATATAAATATCTACAATTATATCAACTGCAATGATCAGTGATTAATATCAGTGCAAATGTTTGAATATAAATATCTGCAATTATATCAACTGCAATGATCAGTGATTAATATCAGTGCAAATGTTTAAATATAAATATCTGCAAATGTATCAAATGTTTAAATATAAATTTCTGCAAATATATCAACTGCAATGATCATGGATTTATATCAGTGCAAATGTTAACATATAAATATCTACAAATATATCAACTGTAATGATCAGGGATTAATATCAGTGCCAATGTTAACATATAAATATCTGCAAATATATCAAATGTTAAAATAAAAATATCTGCAAATATATCAACTGCAATGATCATGGATTTATATCAGTGCAAATGTTAACATATAAATATCTACAAATATATCAACTGTAATGATCAGGGATTAATATCAGTGCCAATGTTAACATATAAATATCTGCAAATATATCAAATGTTAAAATAAAAATATCTGCAAATATATCAACTGCAATGATCATGGATTTATATCAGTGCAAATGTTAACATATAAATATCTGCAAATATATCAAATCTAATAATCAGGAATTAATATCAGTGCAAATGTTAACATATAAATATCTGCAAAATATATCAACTGCAATAATCAGGGATTAATATCAGAGCAAATGTTAAAATATAAATAGCTGCATATATATCAACAGCAATAATCGGATTAATATCAGTGCAAATGTTAACATATAAATATCTGCAAATATATCATTTGCAATAATCAGGGATTAATATCAATGCAAATGTTAACATATAAATATCTACAAATATATCAACTGCAATAATCAGGGATTAATATCAGTGCAAATGTTAACATATAAATATCTACAAATATATCAACTGCAATGATCAGGGATTAATATCAGTGCAAATGTTAAAATATAAATAGCTGCAAATATATCAACTGCAATGATCATGGATTTATATCAGTGCAAATGTTAAAATATAAATATTTGCAAATATATCAACTGCAATAATCGGATTAATATCAGTGCAAATGTTAAAATATTAATATCTGCTAGTATGTCAGCTGCAATAATCAGGGATTAATATCAGTGCAAATGTTAAAATATAAATATCTGCATATATATCAACTGCAATGATCAGGGATTAATATCAGTGCCGATGTTAATATATAAATATCTGCAAATATATGAACTACAATGATCAGGGATTAATATCAGGGCAAATATTAACATATGAATATTTGCAAATATATCAACTGCAATAATCAGGGATTAATATCAGTGCAAATGTTAAAATATAAATATCTGCAAAATATATTAGCTGCAATGATCAGGGATTAATATCAGTGCAAATGTTAAAATATAAATATCTGCAAATATATCAACTGCAGTAATCAGGGATTAATATCATTGCACATGTTAAAGTATAAATAGCTGCAAATATATCAACTGCAATGATCATGGATTTATATCAGTGCAAATGTTAACATATAAATATCTTCAATTATATCAACTGCAATGATCAGGGATTAATATCAGTGCAAATATTAACATATGAATATCTGCAAATATTTCAACTGCAATGATCAGTGATTGATATCTGTTCAAATGTTAACATATAAATATCTACAATTATATCAACTGCAATGATCAGTGATTAATATCAGTGCAAATGTTTGAATATAAATATCTGCAATTATATCAACTGCAATGATCAGTGATTAATATCAGTGCAAATGTTTAAATATAAATATCTGCAAATGTATCAAATGTTTAAATATAAATTTCTGCAAATATATCAACTGCAATGATCATGGATTTATATCAGTGCAAATGTTAACATATAAATATCTACAAATATATCAACTGTAATGATCAGGGATTAATATCAGTGCCAATGTTAACATATAAATATCTGCAAATATATCAAATGTTAAAATAAAAATATCTGCAAATATATCAACTGCAATGATCATGGATTTATATCAGTGCAAATGTTAACATATAAATATCTACAAATATATCAACTGTAATGATCAGGGATTAATATCAGTGCCAATGTTAACATATAAATATCTGCAAATATATCAAATGTTAAAATAAAAATATCTGCAAATATATCAACTGCAATGATCATGGATTTATATCAGTGCAAATGTTAACATATAAATATCTGCAAATATATCAAATCTAATAATCAGGAATTAATATCAGTGCAAATGTTAACATATAAATATCTGCAAAATATATCAACTGCAATAATCAGGGATTAATATCAGAGCAAATGTTAAAATATAAATAGCTGCATATATATCAACAGCAATAATCGGATTAATATCAGTGCAAATGTTAACATATAAATATCTGCAAATATATCATTTGCAATAATCAGGGATTAATATCAATGCAAATGTTAACATATAAATATCTACAAATATATCAACTGCAATAATCAGGGATTAATATCAGTGCAAATGTTAACATATAAATATCTACAAATATATCAACTGCAATGATCAGGGATTAATATCAGTGCAAATGTTAAAATATAAATAGCTGCAAATATATCAACTGCAATGATCATGGATTTATATCAGTGCAAATGTTAAAATATAAATATTTGCAAATATATCAACTGCAATAATCGGATTAATATCAGTGCAAATGTTAAAATATTAATATCTGCTAGTATGTCAGCTGCAATAATCAGGGATTAATATCAGTGCAAATGTTAAAATATAAATATCTGCATATATATCAACTGCAATGATCAGGGATTAATATCAGTGCCGATGTTAATATATAAATATCTGCAAATATATGAACTACAATGATCAGGGATTAATATCAGGGCAAATATTAACATATGAATATTTGCAAATATATCAACTGCAATAATCAGGGATTAATATCAGTGCAAATGTTAAAATATAAATATCTGCAAAATATATTAGCTGCAATGATCAGGGATTAATATCAGTGCAAATGTTAAAATATAAATATCTGCAAATATATCAACTGCAGTAATCAGGGATTAATATCATTGCACATGTTAAAGTATAAATAGCTGCAAATATATCAACTGCAATGATCATGGATTTATATCAGTGCAAATGTTAACATATAAATATCTTCAATTATATCAACTGCAATGATCAGGGATTAATATCAGTGCAAATATTAACGTACAAGTATCTGCAAAATATATCAACTGCAGTAATCAGGGATTAATATCAGTGCAGATGTTAAAATATAAATATCTGCAAATATAACAACTGCAATAAACTGGGATTAATATCAGTGCCGATGTTAATATATAAATATCTGCAATTATATCAACTGCAATGATCAGGGATTAACATCAGTGCAAATATTAACGTACAAGTATCTGCAAAATATATCAACTGCAGTAATCAGGGATTAATATCAGTGCAGATGTTAAAATATAAATATCTGCAAATATATCAAAAGTTGAAATATAAACATCTGCAAATATATCAACTGCAATGAACAGGTATTAATATCAGTGCAAATATTAACATATAAGTATCTGCAAAATATATCAACGGCAGTAATCAGGGACTAATATCAGTGCAGATGTTAAAATATAAATATCTGCAAATATATCAACTGCAATAATCAGGGATTAATATCAGTGCAAATGTTAACATATAAATATCTGCAAATATATCAACTGCAATGATCAGTGATTAATATCAGTGCAAATGTTTAAATATAAATATCTGCAAATATATCAACTGCAATGATCATGGATTTATATCAGTGCAAATGTTAAGATATAAATATCTACAAATATATCAACTGCAATAATCAGATTAATATCAGTGCAAATGTCAAAATATTAATATCTGCAAGTATGTCAACTGCAATAATCAGGGCTTAATATCAGTGCAAATGTTAAAATATAAATATCTGCAAATATATCAACTGCAATAATCAGGAATTAATATCAGTGCATATATTAATTTATAAATATCTGCAATTATATCAACTGCAATAGGCAGTGATTAATATCAGTGCCAATGTTAATTTATAAATATCTGCAACTATATCAACTGCAATGATCAGGGATTAATATCAGCGCAAATATTAACATGTGAATATCTGCAAATATATCAACTGCAATGATCAGTGATTTATATCTTTGCAAATATTAACATATAAATATCTGCAAAATATATCAACTGCAATAATCAGGGCTTAATATCTGTGCACATGTTAAAATATAAATATCTGCAAATATAATAACTGCAATAATCAGGGATTAATATCAGTATGTACATTAAAATATAAATATCTGCAAATATATCAACTGCAATAAGCAGGGATTAATATCAGTGCCAATGTTAATATATAAATATCTGCAAATATATTAACTGCAATGATCAGGGATTAATATCAATGCAAATATTAACATATGAATATCTGCAAATATATCAACTGCAATGATCAGTGATTAATATCAGTGCAAATGTTACCATATAAATATCTGCAATTATATCAACTGCAATAATCAGTGATTAATATCAGTGCAAATGTTTAAATATAAATATCTGCAAATATATCAAATGCAATGATCATGGATTAATATCAGTGCAAATGTTAAGATATAAATATCTGCAAATATATCATTTGCAATAATCAGGAATTAATATCAGTGCAAATGTTAACATATAAATATCTGCAAATATATCAACTGCAATAACCAGGGATTAATATCAGTGCCAGTGTTAACATATAAATATCTGCAAATATATGAAATGTTAAAATAAAAATATTTGCAAATATATCAACTGCAATGATCATGGATTTATATCTGTGCAAATGTTAATATATAAATATCTACAAATATATCAACTGCAATGATCAGGGATTATTATCTGTGCAAATGTTAAAATAGAAATATCTGCAAATATATCAACTGCAATGATCATGGATTTATATCAGTGCAAATGTTAAAATATAAATATCTGCAAATATGCCATTTGCAATAATCAGGGATTAATATCAGTGCAAATGTTAACATATAAATATCTGCAAATATATCAAATGTTAAAATATAAATAACTGCAAATATATCAACTGCAATGATCAGTGATTAATATCTGCAAATGTTAACATATAAATATCTGCAAATATATCAAATGTTAAAATATAAATAACTGCAAATATATCAACTGCAATGATCATGGATTAATATCAGTGCAAATATTAACATACAAGTATCTGCAAAATATATCAACTGCAGTAATCAGGGATTAATATCAGTGCAGATGTTAAAATATAAATATCTGCAAATATATCAAAAGTTAAAATATAAATATCTGCAAATATATCAACTGCAATGAACAGGGATTAATATCAGTGCAAATATTAACATATAAGTATCTGCAAAATATATCAACTGCAGTAATCAGGGATTAATATCAGTACAGATGTTAAAATATAAATATCTGCAAATATATCAACTGCAATAATCAGGGATTAATATCAGTGCAAATGTTAACATATAAATATCTGCAAATATATCAACTGCAATGATCAGTGATTAATATCAGTGCAAATGTTTAAATATAAATATCTGCAAATATATCAACTGCAATAATCAGATTAATATCAGTGCCAATGTCAAAATATTAATATCTGCAATTATGTCAACTGCAATAATCAGGGCTGAATATCAGTCCAAATGTTAAAATATAAATATCTGCAAATATATCAACTGCAATAATCAGGTATTAATATCAGTGCATATATTAGTTTATAAATATCTGCAACTATATCAACTGCAATGATCAGGGATTAATATCAGTGCAAATATTAACATGTGAATATCTGCAAATATATCTACTGCAATGATCAGTGATTTATATCTTTGAAAATATTAACATATAAATATCTGCAAAATATATCAACTGCAATAATCAGGGCTTAATATCAGTGCACATGTTAAAATATAAATATCTGCAAGATGTATCAACTGCATAATTATCAGGTATTAGTATTACTGCAAATGTTAACATATAAATATCTGCAAATATATCAACTGCAATGATCAGGGATTAATATCAGTGCAAATGTTAAAATATAAATATCTGCAATAATATCAACTGCAATGATCAGGGATTAATATCCGTGGAAATATTAACATATAAATATCTGCAAATATATCAACTGCAGTAATCAGGGATTAATATCAGTGCAAATATTAACATATAAGTATCTGCAAAATATATCAACTGCAGCAATCAGGGATTAATATCAGTGCAGATGTTAAAATATAAATATCTGCAAATATATCAAATGTGAAAACATAAATTTCTGCAAATATATCAACTGCAATGATCATGGATTTATATCAGTGCAAATGTTAACATATAAATATCTACAAATATATCACAGCAATAATCAGGGATTAATATCAGTGCAAATGTTAACATATAAATATCTGCAAATATATCATATCTAATAATCAGGAATGAATATCAGTGCAAATGTTAACATATAAATATCTGCAAAATATATCAACTGCAATAATCAGGGATTAATATCAGTGTGAATATTAAAATATAAATATCTGCAAATATATCAACTGCAGTAATCAGGGATTAATATCAGGGCAAATATTAACATATGAATATCTGCAAATATATCAACTGCAATAATCAGGGATCAATATCAGTGCAAATGTTAAAATATATATATCTGCAAATATATCAACTGCAATGATCAGGGATTAATATCAGTGCCGATGTTAATATATAAATATCTGCAAATATATCAACTGCAATGATCAGTGATTAATATCAGGGCAAATATTAACATATGAATATCTGCAAATATATCAACTGCAATAATCAGGGATCAATATCAGTGCAAAGGTTACAATATATATATATCTGCAAATATATCAACTACAATGATCACGGATTAATATCAGTGCAAATGTTAAAATATAAATATCTGCAAATATATCAACTGCAGTAATCAGGGATTAATATCAGTGCACATGTTAAAATAGAAATCCCTGCAAATATATCAACTGCAATAATCAGGGATTAATATCAGTGCAAATGTTAACATATAAATATCTGCAATTATATCAACTGCAATGATCAGTGATTAATAACAGTGCAAATGTTAAAGTATAAATAGCTGCAAATATATCAACTGCAATGATCATGGATTTATATCAGTGCAAATGTTAACATATAAATATCTACAATTATATAAACTGCTATGATCAGGGATTAATATCAGTGCAAATATTAACGTACAAGTATCTGCAAAATATATCAACTGCAGTAATCAGGGATTAATATCAGTGCAGATGTTAAATATAAATATCTGCAAATATATAAAAAGTTAAAATATAAATATCTGCAAATATATCAACTGCAATGAACAGGGATTAATATCAGTGCAAATATTAACATATAAGTATCAGCAAAATATATCAACTGCAGTAATCAGGGATTAATATCAGTGCAGATGTTAAAATATAAATATCTGCAAATATATCAACTGCAATGATCAGAGATTAATATCAGTGGGAATATTAAACTATAAATATCTGTAAATATATCAACTGCAATTAGCAGGGATTAATATCAGTGCCGAGGTTAATATATAAATATCTGCAAATATATCAACTGCAATAATCAGGGATTAATATCTGCAAATATTAACATATGAATATCTGCAAATATATCAACTGCAATGATCAGTGATTGATATCTGTTCAAATGTTTGAATATAAATATCTGCAATTATATCAACTGCAATGATCAGTGATTAATATCAGTGCAAATGTTTAAATATAAATATCTGCAAATATATCAAATGTTTAAATATAAATTTCTGCAAATATATCAACTGCAATGATCATGGATTTATATCAGTGCAAATGTTAACATATAAATATCTGCAAATATATTAACTGCAATAATCAGGGATTAATATCAGTGCAAATATTAACATATGAATATCTGCAAATATATCAACTGCAATGATCAGTGATTGATATCTGTTCAAATGTTAACATATAAATATCTGCAATTATATCAACTGCAATGATCAGTGATTAATATCAGTGCAAATGTTTGAATATAAATATCTGCAATTATATCAACTGCAATGATCAGTGATTAATATCAGTGCAAATGTTTAAATATAAATATCTGCAAATATATCAAATGTTTAAATATAAATTTCTGCAAATATATCAACTGCAATGATCATGGATTTATATCAGTGCAAATGTTAACATATAAATATCTACAAATATATCAACTGTAATGATCAGGGGTTAATATTAGTGCCAATGTTAACATATACATATCTGCAAATATATCAAATGTTAAAATAAAAATATCTGCAAATATATCAACTGCAATGATCATGGATTTATATCAGTGCAAATGTTAACATATAAATAGCTGCAAATATATCAACTGCAATGATCATGGATTTATATCAGTGCAAATGTTAACATATAAATATCTGCAAAATATATCAACTGCAATAATCAGGGATTAATATCAGAGCCAATGTTAAAATATAAATAGCTGCATATATATCAACAGCAATAATCGGATTAATATCAGTGCAAATGTTAACATATAAATATCTGCAAATATATCATTTGCAATAATCAGGGATTAATATCAGTGCAAATGTTAACATATAAATATCTACAAATATATCAACTGCAATAATCAGGGATTAATATCAGTGCAAATGTTAACATATAAATATCTACAAATATATCAACTGCAATGATCAGGGATTAATATCAGTGCAAATGTTAAAATATAAATAGCTGCAAATATATCAACTGCAATGATCATGGATTTATATCAGTGCAAATGTTAACATATAAATATCTACAGTTATATCAACTGCAATAATCTGGAATTAATATCAGTGCAAATGTTAAAATATAAATATTTGCAAATATATCAACTGCAATAATCGGATTAATATCAGTGCAAATGTTAAAATATTAATATCTGCTAGTATGTCAGCTGCAATAATCAGGGATTAATATCAGTGCAAATGTTAAAATATAAATATCTGCAAATATATGAACTACAATGATCAGGGATTAATATCAGGGCAAATATTAACATATGAATATCTGCAAATATATCAACTGCAATAATCAGGGATTAATATCAGTGCAAATGTTAAAATATAAATATCTGTAAAATATATTAGCTGCAATGATCAGGGATTAATATCAGTGCAAATGTTAAAATATAAATATCTGCAAATATATCAACTGCAGTAATCAGGGATTAATATCATTGCACATGTCAAAATATAAATCCCTGCAAATATATCAACTGCAAAAATCAGGGATTAATATCAGTGCAAATGTTAAAATATAAATATCTACAAAATATATTAGCTGCAATGATCAGGGATTAATATCAGTGCAAATGTTAAAATATAAATATCTGCAAATATAGCAACTGCAGTAATCAGGGATTAATATCATTGCACATGTTAAAATATAAATCCCTGCAAATATATCAACTGCAATAATCAGGGATTAATATCAGTGCAAATGTTAACATATAAATATCTGCAATTATATCAACTGCAATGATCAGTGATTAATATCAGTGCAAATGTTAAAGTATAAATATCTACAAATATATCAACTGCAATGATCATGGATTTATATCAGTGCAAATGTTAACATATAAATATCTTCAATTATATCAACTGCAATGATCAGGGATTAATATCAGTGCAAATATTAACGTACAAGTATCTGCAAAATATATCAACTGCAGTAATCAGGGATTAATATCAGTGCAGATGTTGAAATATAAATATCTGCAAATATATCAAAAGTTAAAATATAAATATCTGCAAATATATCAACTGCAATGAACCGGGATTAATATCAGTGCAAATATTAACATATAAGTATCTGCAAAATATATCAACTGCAGTAATCAGGGACTAATATCAGTGCAGATGTTAAAATATAAATATCTGCAAATATATCAACTGCAATAATCAGGGATTAATATCAGTGCAAATATTAACATATGAATATCTGCAAATATATCAACTGCAATGATCAGTGATTAATATCAGTGCAAATGTTTGAATATAAATATCTGCAATTATATCAACTGCAATGATCAGTGATTAATATCAGTGCAAATGTTTAAATATAAATATCTGCAAATATATCAAATGTTTAAATATAAATTTCTGCAAATATATCAACTGCAATGATCATGGATTTATATCAGTGCAAATGTTAACATATAAATATCTACAAATATATCAACTGTAATGATCAGGGATTAATATCAGTGCCAATGTTAACATATAAATATCTGCAAATATATCAAATGTTAAAATAAAAATATCTGCAAATATATCAAATCTAATAATCAGGAATTCATATCAGTGCAAATGTTAACATATAAATATCTGCAAAATATATCAACTGCAATAATCAGGGATTAATATCAGAGCAAATGTTAAAATATAAATAGCTGCATATATATCAACAGCAATAATCGGATTAATATCAGTGCAAATGTTAACATATAAATATCTGCAAATATATCATTTGCAATAATCAGGGATTAATATCAGTGCGAATGTTAACATATAAATATCTACAAATATATCAACTGCAATAATCAGGGATTAATATCAGTGCAAATGTTAACATATAAATATCTACAAATATATCAACTGCAATGATCAGGGATTAATATCAGTGCAAATGTTAAAATATAAATAGCTGCAAATATATCAACTGCAATGATCATGGATTTATATCAGTGCAAATGTTAACATATAAATATCTACAGTTATATCAACTGCAATAATCTGGAATTAATATCAGTGCAAATGTTAAAATATAAATATTTGCAAATATATCAACTGCAATAATTGGATTAATATCAGTGCAAATGTTAAAATATTAATATCTGCTAGTATGTCAGCTGCAATAATCAGGGATTAATATCAGTGCAAATGTTAAAATATAAATATCTGCAAATATATGAACTACAATGATCAGGGATTAATATCAGGGCAAATATTAACATATGAATATCTGCAAATATATCAACTGCAATAATCAGGGATTAATATCAGTGCAAATGTTAAAATATAAATATCTGTAAAATATATTAGCTGCAATGATCAGGGATTAATATCAGTGCAAATGTTAAAATATAAATATCTGCAAATATATCAACTGCAGTAATCAGGGATTAATATCATTGCACATGTCAAAATATAAATCCCTGCAAATATATCAACTGCAAAAATCAGGGATTAATATCAGTGCAAATGTTAAAATATAAATATCTGCAAAATATATTAGCTGCAATGATCAGGGATTAATATCAGTGCAAATGTTAAAATATAAATATCTGCAAATATAGCAACTGCAGTAATCAGGGATTAATATCATTGCACATGTTAAAATATAAATCCCTGCAAATATATCAACTGCAATAATCAGGGATTAATATCAGTGCAAATGTTAACATATAAATATCTGCAATTATATCAACTGCAATGATCAGTGATTAATATCAGTGCAAATGTTAAAGTATAAATATCTACAAATATATCAACTGCAATGATCATGGATTTATATCAGTGCAAATGTTAACATATAAATATCTTCAATTATGTCAACTGCAATGATCAGGGATTAATATCAGTGCAAATATTAACGTACAAGTATCTGCAAAATATATCAACTGCAGTAATCAGGGATTAATATCAGTGCAGATGTTGAAATATAAATATCTGCAAATATATCAAAAGTTAAAATATAAATATCTGCAAATATATCAACTGCAATGAACCGGGATTAATATCAGTGCAAATATTAACATATAAGTATCTGCAAAATATATCAACTGCAGTAATCAGGGACTAATATCAGTGCAGATGTTAAAATATAAATATCTGCAAATATATCAACTGCAATAATCAGGGATTAATATCAGTGCAAATATTAACATATGAATATCTGCAAATATATCAACTGCAATGATCAGTGATTGATATCTGTTCAAATGTTAACATATAAATATCTGCAATTATATCAACTGCAATGATCAGTGATTAATATCAGTGCAAATGTTTGAATATAAATATCTGCAATTATATCAACTGCAATGATCAGTGATTAATATCAGTGCAAATGTTTAAATATAAATATCTGCAAATATATCAAATGTTTAAATATAAATTTCTGCAAATATATCAACTGCAATGATCATGGATTTATATCAGTGCAAATGTTAACATATAAATATCTACAAATATATCAACTGCAGTAATCAGGGATTAATATCAGTGCCAATGTTAACATATAAATATCTGCAAATATATCAAATGTTAAAATAAAAATATCTGCAAATATATCAAATCTAATAATCAGGAATTCATATCAGTGCAAATGTTAACATATAAATATCTGCAAAATATATCAACTGCAATAATCAGGGATTAATATCAGAGCAAATGTTAAAATATAAATAGCTGCATATATATCAACAGCAATAATCGGATTAATATCAGTGCAAATGTTAACATATAAATATCTGCAAATATATCATTTGCAATAATCAGGGATTAATATCAGTGCGAATGTTAACATATAAATATCTACAAATATATCAACTGCAATAATCAGGGATTAATATCAGTGCAAATGTTAACATATAAATATCTACAAATATATCAACTGCAATGATCAGGGATTAATATCAGTGCAAATGTTAAAATATAAATAGCTGCAAATATATCAACTGCAATGATCATGGATTTATATCAGTGCAAATGTTAACATATAAATATCTACAAATATATCAACTGCAATAATCAGGGATTAATATCAGTGCAAATGTTAACATATAAATATCTACAAATATATCAACTGCAATGATCAGGGATTAATATCAGTGCAAATGTTAAAATATAAATAGCTGCAAATATATCAACTGCAATGATCATGGATTTATATCAGTGCAAATGTTAACATATAAATATCTACAGTTATATCAACTGCAATAATCTGGAATTAATATCAGTGCAAATGTTAAAATATAAATATTTGCAAATATATCAACTGCAATAATCGGATTAATATCAGTGCAAATGTTAAAATATTAATATCTGCTAGTATGTCAGCTGCAATAATCAGGGATTAATATCAGTGCAAATGTTAAAATATAAATATCTGCAAATATATGAACTACAATGATCAGGGATTAATATCAGGGCAAATATTAACATATGAATATCTGCAAATATATCAACTGCAATAATCAGGGATTAATATCAGTGCAAATGTTAAAATATAAATATCTGTAAAATATATTAGCTGCAATGATCAGGGATTAATATCAGTGCAAATGTTAAAATATAAATATCTGCAAATATATCAACTGCAGTAATCAGGGATTAATATCATTGCACATGTCAAAATATAAATCCCTGCAAATATATCAACTGCAAAAATCAGGGATTAATATCAGTGCAAATGTTAAAATATAAATATCTGCAAAATATATTAGCTGCAATGATCAGGGATTAATATCAGTGCAAATGTTAAAATATAAATATCTGCAAATATAGCAACTGCAGTAATCAGGGATTAATATCATTGCACATGTTAAAATATAAATCCCTGCAAATATATCAACTGCAATAATCAGGGATTAATATCAGTGCAAATGTTAACATATAAATATCTGCAATTATATCAACTGCAATGATCAGTGATTAATATCAGTGCAAATGTTAAAGTATAAATATCTACAAATATATCAACTGCAATGATCATGGATTTATATCAGTGCAAATGTTAACATATAAATATCTTCAATTATGTCAACTGCAATGATCAGGGATTAATATCAGTGCAAATATTAACGTACAAGTATCTGCAAAATATATCAACTGCAGTAATCAGGGATTAATATCAGTGCAGATGTTGAAATATAAATATCTGCAAATATATCAAAAGTTAAAATATAAATATCTGCAAATATATCAACTGCAATGAACCGGGATTAATATCAGTGCAAATATTAACATATAAGTATCTGCAAAATATATCAACTGCAGTAATCAGGGACTAATATCAGTGCAGATGTTAAAATATAAATATCTGCAAATATATCAACTGCAATAATCAGGGATTAATATCAGTGCAAATATTAACATATGAATATCTGCAAATATATCAACTGCAATGATCAGTGATTGATATCTGTTCAAATGTTAACATATAAATATCTGCAATTATATCAACTGCAATGATCAGTGATTAATATCAGTGCAAATGTTTGAATATAAATATCTGCAATTATATCAACTGCAATGATCAGTGATTAATATCAGTGCAAATGTTTAAATATAAATATCTGCAAATATATCAAATGTTTAAATATAAATTTCTGCAAATATATCAACTGCAATGATCATGGATTTATATCAGTGCAAATGTTAACATATAAATATCTACAAATATATCAACTGCAGTAATCAGGGATTAATATCAGTGCCAATGTTAACATATAAATATCTGCAAATATATCAAATGTTAAAATAAAAATATCTGCAAATATATCAAATCTAATAATCAGGAATTCATATCAGTGCAAATGTTAACATATAAATATCTGCAAAATATATCAACTGCAATAATCAGGGATTAATATCAGAGCAAATGTTAAAATATAAATAGCTGCATATATATCAACAGCAATAATCGGATTAATATCAGTGCAAATGTTAACATATAAATATCTGCAAATATATCATTTGCAATAATCAGGGATTAATATCAGTGCGAATGTTAACATATAAATATCTACAAATATATCAACTGCAATAATCAGGGATTAATATCAGTGCAAATGTTAACATATAAATATCTACAAATATATCAACTGCAATGATCAGGGATTAATATCAGTGCAAATGTTAAAATATAAATAGCTGCAAATATATCAACTGCAATGATCATGGATTTATATCAGTGCAAATGTTAACATATAAATATCTACAAATATATCAACTGCAATAATCAGGGATTAATATCAGTGCAAATGTTAACATATAAATATCTACAAATATATCAACTGCAATGATCAGGGATTAATATCAGTGCAAATGTTAAAATATAAATAGCTGCAAATATATCAACTGCAATGATCATGGATTTATATCAGTGCAAATGTTAACATATAAATATCTACAGTTATATCAACTGCAATAATCTGGAATTAATATCAGTGCAAATGTTAAAATATAAATATTTGCAAATATATCAACTGCAATAATCGGATTAATATCAGTGCAAATGTTAAAATATTAATATCTGCTAGTATGTCAGCTGCAATAATCAGGGATTAATATCAGTGCAAATGTTAAAATATAAATATCTGCAAATATATGAACTACAATGATCAGGGATTAATATCAGGGCAAATATTAACATATGAATATCTGCAAATATATCAACTGCAATAATCAGGGATTAATATCAGTGCAAATGTTAAAATATAAATATCTGTAAAATATATTAGCTGCAATGATCAGGGATTAATATCAGTGCAAATGTTAAAATATAAATATCTGCAAATATATCAACTGCAGTAATCAGGGATTAATATCATTGCACATGTCAAAATATAAATCCCTGCAAATATATCAACTGCAAAAATCAGGGATTAATATCAGTGCAAATGTTAAAATATAAATATCTGCAAAATATATTAGCTGCAATGATCAGGGATTAATATCAGTGCAAATGTTAAAATATAAATATCTGCAAATATAGCAACTGCAGTAATCAGGGATTAATATCATTGCACATGTTAAAATATAAATCCCTGCAAATATATCAACTGCAATAATCAGGGATTAATATCAGTGCAAATGTTAACATATAAATATCTGCAATTATATCAACTGCAATGATCAGTGATTAATATCAGTGCAAATGTTAAAGTATAAATATCTACAAATATATCAACTGCAATGATCATGGATTTATATCAGTGCAAATGTTAACATATAAATATCTTCAATTATGTCAACTGCAATGATCAGGGATTAATATCAGTGCAAATATTAACGTACAAGTATCTGCAAAATATATCAACTGCAGTAATCAGGGATTAATATCAGTGCAGATGTTGAAATATAAATATCTGCAAATATATCAAAAGTTAAAATATAAATATCTGCAAATATATCAACTGCAATGAACCGGGATTAATATCAGTGCAAATATTAACATATAAGTATCTGCAAAATATATCAACTGCAGTAATCAGGGACTAATATCAGTGCAGATGTTAAAATATAAATATCTGCAAATATATCAACTGCAATAATCAGGGATTAATATCAGTGCAAATATTAACATATGAATATCTGCAAATATATCAACTGCAATGATCAGTGATTGATATCTGTTCAAATGTTAACATATAAATATCTGCAATTATATCAACTGCAATGATCAGTGATTAATATCAGTGCAAATGTTTGAATATAAATATCTGCAATTATATCAACTGCAATGATCAGTGATTAATATCAGTGCAAATGTTTAAATATAAATATCTGCAAATATATCAAATGTTTAAATATAAATTTCTGCAAATATATCAACTGCAATGATCATGGATTTATATCAGTGCAAATGTTAACATATAAATATCTACAAATATATCAACTGTAATGATCAGGGATTAATATCAGTGCCAATGTTAACATATAAATATCTGCAAATATATCAAATGTTAAAATAAAAATATCTGCAAATATATCAAATCTAATAATCAGGAATTCATATCAGTGCAAATGTTAACATATAAATATCTGCAAAATATATCAACTGCAATAATCAGGGATTAATATCAGAGCAAATGTTAAAATATAAATAGCTGCATATATATCAACAGCAATAATCGGATTAATATCAGTGCAAATGTTAACATATAAATATCTGCAAATATATCATTTGCAATAATCAGGGATTAATATCAGTGCGAATGTTAACATATAAATATCTACAAATATATCAACTGCAATAATCAGGGATTAATATCAGTGCAAATGTTAACATATAAATATCTACAAATATATCAACTGCAATGATCAGGGATTAATATCAGTGCAAATGTTAAAATATAAATAGCTGCAAATATATCAACTGCAATGATCATGGATTTATATCAGTGCAAATGTTAACATATAAATATCTACAAATATATCAACTGCAATAATCAGGGATTAATATCAGTGCAAATGTTAACATATAAATATCTACAAATATATCAACTGCAATGATCAGGGATTAATATCAGTGCAAATGTTAAAATATAAATAGCTGCAAATATATCAACTGCAATGATCATGGATTTATATCAGTGCAAATGTTAACATATAAATATCTACAGTTATATCAACTGCAATAATCTGGAATTAATATCAGTGCAAATGTTAAAATATAAATATTTGCAAATATATCAACTGCAATAATCGGATTAATATCAGTGCAAATGTTAAAATATTAATATCTGCTAGTATGTCAGCTGCAATAATCAGGGATTAATATCAGTGCAAATGTTAAAATATAAATATCTGCAAATATATGAACTACAATGATCAGGGATTAATATCAGGGCAAATATTAACATATGAATATCTGCAAATATATCAACTGCAATAATCAGGGATTAATATCAGTGCAAATGTTAAAATATAAATATCTGTAAAATATATTAGCTGCAATGATCAGGGATTAATATCAGTGCAAATGTTAAAATATAAATATCTGCAAATATATCAACTGCAGTAATCAGGGATTAATATCATTGCACATGTCAAAATATAAATCCCTGCAAATATATCAACTGCAAAAATCAGGGATTAATATCAGTGCAAATGTTAAAATATAAATATCTGCAAAATATATTAGCTGCAATGATCAGGGATTAATATCAGTGCAAATGTTAAAATATAAATATCTGCAAATATAGCAACTGCAGTAATCAGGGATTAATATCATTGCACATGTTAAAATATAAATCCCTGCAAATATATCAACTGCAATAATCAGGGATTAATATCAGTGCAAATGTTAACATATAAATATCTGCAATTATATCAACTGCAATGATCAGTGATTAATATCAGTGCAAATGTTAAAGTATAAATATCTACAAATATATCAACTGCAATGATCATGGATTTATATCAGTGCAAATGTTAACATATAAATATCTTCAATTATGTCAACTGCAATGATCAGGGATTAATATCAGTGCAAATATTAACGTACAAGTATCTGCAAAATATATCAACTGCAGTAATCAGGGATTAATATCAGTGCAGATGTTGAAATATAAATATCTGCAAATATATCAAAAGTTAAAATATAAATATCTGCAAATATATCAACTGCAATGAACCGGGATTAATATCAGTGCAAATATTAACATATAAGTATCTGCAAAATATATCAACTGCAGTAATCAGGGACTAATATCAGTGCAGATGTTAAAATATAAATATCTGCAAATATATCAACTGCAATAATCAGGGATTAATATCAGTGCAAATATTAACATATGAATATCTGCAAATATATCAACTGCAATGATCAGTGATTGATATCTGTTCAAATGTTAACATATAAATATCTGCAATTATATCAACTGCAATGATCAGTGATTAATATCAGTGCAAATGTTTGAATATAAATATCTGCAATTATATCAACTGCAATGATCAGTGATTAATATCAGTGCAAATGTTTAAATATAAATATCTGCAAATATATCAAATGTTTAAATATAAATTTCTGCAAATATATCAACTGCAATGATCATGGATTTATATCAGTGCAAATGTTAACATATAAATATCTACAAATATATCAACTGTAATGATCAGGGATTAATATCAGTGCCAATGTTAACATATAAATATCTGCAAATATATCAAATGTTAAAATAAAAATATCTGCAAATATATCAAATCTAATAATCAGGAATTCATATCAGTGCAAATGTTAACATATAAATATCTGCAAAATATATCAACTGCAATAATCAGGGATTAATATCAGAGCAAATGTTAAAATATAAATAGCTGCATATATATCAACAGCAATAATCGGATTAATATCAGTGCAAATGTTAACATATAAATATCTGCAAATATATCATTTGCAATAATCAGGGATTAATATCAGTGCGAATGTTAACATATAAATAT
Organism: Isurus oxyrinchus; assembly: GCA_026770705.1. Taxonomy (NCBI): domain Eukaryota; kingdom Metazoa; phylum Chordata; class Chondrichthyes; order Lamniformes; family Lamnidae; genus Isurus; species Isurus oxyrinchus. The sequence continues at coordinate 125,678 of JANJGN010001442.1, forward strand.
CTACAAATATATCAACTGCAATAATCAGGGATTAATATCAGTGCAAATGTTAACATATAAATATCTACAAATATATCAACTGCAATGATCAGGGATTAATATCAGTGCAAATGTTAAAATATAAATAGCTGCAAATATATCAACTGCAATGATCATGGATTTATATCAGTGCAAATGTTAACATATAACTATCTACAATTATATCAACTGCAATAATCTGGAATTAATATCAGTGCAAATGTTAAAATATAAATATTTGCAAATATATCAACTGCAATAATCGGATTAATATCAGTGCAAATGTTAAAATATTAATATCTGCTAGTATGTCAGCTGCAATAATCAGGGATTAATATCAGTGCAAATGTTAAAATATAAATATCTGCAAATATATGAACTACAATGATCAGGGATTAATATCAGGGCAAATATTAACATATGAATATCTGCAAATATATCAACTGCAATAATCAGGGATTAATATCAGTGCAAATGTTAAAATATAAATATCTGCAAAATATATTAGCTGCAATGATCAGGGATTAATATCAGTGCAAATGTTAAAATATAAATATCTGCAAATATATCAACTGCAGTAATCAGGGATTAATATCATTGCACATGTTAAAATATAAATCCCTGCAAATATATCAACTGCAATAATCAGTGATTAATATCAGTGCAAATGTTAAAATATAAATATCTGCAAATATATCAACTGCAATAATCAGGGATTAATATCAGTGCAAATGTTAACATATAAATATCTGCAATTATATCAACTGCAATGATCAGTGATTAATATCAGTGCAAATGTTAAAGTATAAATATCTACAAATATATCAACTGCAATGATCATGGATTTATATCAGTGCAAATGTTAACATATAAATATCTTCAATTATATCAACTGCAATGATCAGGGATTAATATCAGTGCAAATATTAACGTACAAGTATCTGCAAAATATATCAACTGCAGTAATCAGGGATTAATATCAGTGCAGATGTTGAAATATAAATATCTGCAAATATATCAAAAGTTAAAATATAAATATCTGCAAAATATATCAACTGCAGTAATCAGGGATTATTATCAGTGCAGATGTTAAAATATAAATATCTGCAAATTTATCAACTGCAATGAACCGGGATTAATATCAGTGCAAATATTAACATTTAAGTATCTGCAAAATATATCAACTGCAGTAATCAGGGATTATTATCAGTGCAGATGTTAAAATATAAATATCTACAAATTTATCAACTGCAATAATCAGGGATTAATATCAGTGCAAATGTTAACATATAAATATCTGCAAATATATCAACTGCAATGATCAGTGATTAATGTCAGTGCAAATGTTTAAATATAAATATCTGCAAATATATCAACTGTAATAATCAGGGATTAATATCTGTGCAAATGTTAACATATAAATATCTACAAATATATCAACTGCAATAATCAGGGATTAATATCAGTGGAAATGATAAAATATACATATTTGCAAATATATCAATTGCAATAATCAGATTAATATCAGTGCAAATGTCAAAATATTAATATCTGCAAGTATGTCAACTGCTATAATCAGGGCTTACTATCAGTGCAAATGTTAAAATATAAATATCTGCAAATATATCAACTGCAATAATCAGGAATTAATATCAGTGCATATATTAATTTATAAATATCTGCAAATATATCAACTGCAATAGGCTGTGATTAATATCAGTGTGAATATTAAAATATAAATATCTGCAAATATATCAACTGCAATAGGCAGTGATTAATATCAGTGCCACTGTTAATTTATAAATATCTGCAACTATATCAACTGCAATGATCAGGGATTAATATCAGTGCAAATATTAATGTGAATAACTGCAAATATATCAACTGCAATGATCAGTAATTTATATCTTTGCAAATATTAACATAAATATTTGCAAAATATATCAACTGCAATAATCAGGGCTTACCATCAGTGCACATGTTAAAATATAAATATCTGCAAATATAATAACTGCAATAATCAGGGATTAATATCAGTGCCGATGTTAATATATAAATATCTGCAAATATATTAACTGCAATGATCAGGGATTAATATCAGTGCAAATGTTACCATATAAATATCTGCAATTATATCAACTGCAATGATTAGTGATTAATATCAGTGCAAATGTTTAAATATAAATATCTGCAAATATAACAAATGCAATGATCATGGATTTATATCAGTGCAAATGTTAACATATAAATATCTACAAATATATCAACTGCAATGAGCATTTATTAATATCAGTGCAAATGTTAAGATATAAATATCTGCAAATATATCATTTGCAATAATCAGGGATTAATATCAGTGCAAATGTTAACATATAAATATCTGCAAATATATCAACCTCAGTAATCAGGGATTAATATCAGTGCCAATGTTAACATATAAATATTTGCAAATATATGAAATGTTAAAATATAAATATCTGCAAATATATCAACTGCAATAGGCCGTGATTAATATCAGTGCCATTGTTAATTTATAAATATCTGCAACTATATCAACTGCAATGATCAGGGATTAATATCAGTGCAAATATTAACATATAAGTATCTGCAAAATATATCAACTGCAGTAATCAGGGACTAATATCAGTGCAGATGTTAAAATATAAATATCTGCAAATATATCAACTGCAATAATCAGGAATTAATATCAGTGCAAATGTTAACATATAAATATCTGCAAATATATCAACTGCAATGATCAGTGATTAATATCAGTGCAAATGTTTAAATATAAATATCTGCAAATATATCAACTGCAATGATCATGGATTTATATCAGTGCAAATGTTAAGATATAAATATCTACAAATATATCAACTGCAATAATCAGATTAATATCAGTGCAAATGTTTAAATATAAATATTTGCAAATATATCAACTGCAATGATCAGGGATTTATATATGTGCAAATGTTAATATATAAATATCTTCAAATATATCAACTGCAATGATCAGGGATTAATATCAGTGCACATGTTAAAATATAAATATCTGCAAATATAATAACTGCAATAATCAGGGATTAATATCAGTGTGTACAGTAAAATATAAATATCTGCAAATATATCAACTGCAATAAGCAGGGAATAATATCAGTGCCGATGTTAATATATAAATATCTGCAAATATATCAACTGCAATGATCAGGGATTATCATCAGTGCAAATGTTAAAATAGAAATATCTGCAAATATATCAACTGCAATGATCAGGGATTAATATCAGTGCAAATATTAACATATAAGTATCTGCAAATATATCAACTGCAATGATCAGTGATTAATATCAGTGCAAATGTTTAAATATAAATATTTGCAAATATATCAACTGCAATGATCAGGGATTTATATATGTGCAAATGTTAATATATAAATATCTTCAAATATATCAACTGCAATGATCAGGGATTAATATCAGTGCAAAGGTTAATATATAAATATCTGCAAATATGTCATTTGCAATAATCAGGGATTAACATCAGTACAAATATTAACATATAAATATCTGCAAATAGATCAAATGTTAAAATATAAATATCTGCAAATATATCAACTGCAGTAATCAGGGATCAATATCAGTGCAAATGTTAACGTATAAATATCTGCAAATATATCAACTGCAATAATCAGGAATTAATATCAGTGCATATATTAATTTATAAATATCTGCAAATATATCAACTGCAATAATCAGAGATTAATATCAGTGTGAATATTAAAATATAAATATCTGCAAATATATCAACTGCAATAGGCAGTGATTAATATCAGTGCCACTGTTAATTTATAAAAATCTGCAACTATATCAACTGCAATGATCAGTGATTAATATCAGTGCAAATATTAACATGTGAATATCTGCAAATATATCAACTGCAATGATCAGTGATTTATATCTTTGCAAATATTAACGTATAAATATCTGCAAAATATATCAACTGCAATAATCAGGGCTTAATATCAGTGCACATGTTAAAATATAAATATCTGCAAATATAATAACTGCAATAATCAGGAATTAATATCAGTGTGTACATTAAAATATAAATATCTGCAAATATGTCAACTGCAATAAGCAGGGATTAATATCAGTGCTGATGTTAGTATATAAATATCTGCAAATATATTAACTGCAATGATCAGGGATTAATATCAGTGCAAATGTTAACATATAAATATCTACAAATATATCAACTGCAGTAATCAGGTATTAATATCAGTGCAGATGTCAAAATATAAATATCTGCAAATATATCAACTGCAGTAATCAGGATTAATATCAGTGCAGATGTTAAAATATAAATAGCAGCAAATATATCAACCGCAATGATCAGGGATTAATATCAGTGCAAATATTAAGATATAAATATCTGCAAAATATATAAACTGCAGTAATCAGGGATTAATATCCGTGCAGATGTTAAAATATAAATATCTGCAAATATATCAACTGCCATTATCAGGGATTAATGTCAGTGCAAATGTTAAAATATTAATATCTGCAAATATATCAACTGCAATGATCCAGGATTAATATCAGTGCAAATATTACCATATCAATATCTGCAAAATATATCAACTGCAGTAATCAGGGATCAATATCAGTGCAGATCTTAAAATATAAATATCTGCAAATATATCAACTGCAATGATCAGGGATTAATATCAGTGCAAATATTAACATATAAATATCTGCAAAATATATCAACTGCAATAATCAGGGATTAATATAAATACTTTAAAATATTAATATTTGCAAAAATGTAAGATGCAATATAAATTCAATTATTAAAGAATAAATGTTTGCAAATATATAAACTGGACTAATCAGGGATTAATTCCATTTAAAATAACTTAATCCTGAATATCTGTAATTGCAAAAGTTGGCATTAACACCAATTAAAGCCCCTATACTTTCAACGATCGGGAATTAATCTCAAATGATTAAAATATCAATAACTATAAATATATAGAGTGTAATAATCAGGAATTTGTTTCAATAAACAATCTGAGATCTAATCTCTAATTGTAATAATCTGGGATTGATCTCAACAGAAACATCTTAAATCCAAATATCTCTAATTGTCAGAATCAGGGATTGATTTGGATGGAAATATCTTAATTCTAAATATGTATAATTGCAATCATTTATTTAGGGAGTGTGAATCCCCGGTACCAGGCGGTACCAGGAGGCTGATGACCCCTCAACGTTACGCTGTAAATTTCTTGCGGGAAAGTACTAGCGTGATAAAACCAGACGACTGCTCTGCGTTCCAGCTGACTGAGCTGGGATTGATTGCACGAGGGGTCCCGTTCAGAGTCCTTTACTCTCCTCCTGGCATTGAGTCCGACAGTGGGGGTCATTCACCTCCCAGGAGCGCAGCGCCTAGGTACTGACGGCAGGATGGGTCTGGCCCACCCCAACGCTGTCCCATTGTCTCCCCTCCCGGTTCCCCCCCCCATATAAATGCAATAAGTATCTGTAAATGTATAAACTGCAATAAGCAGACATTAATCTCAATAAGAGTATCTTAAAATATAATTATCTTAAATATGTAAACTGTAACGATCAAACCTGACTACAGCTGAAAAGCCATGTTGTCAATGTTTTTTTATCCTGCAAGCATCAAGACAATCGCAAGGATACCAATGTCAGGGGGAAGCAACAGTTTTATACTGTCTGAGAAGAGAGTGCTGATTGGTTAGCAAGCGGACTCTGATCGGTAGAGGCGTTGCCATGGAGAATGCACCAATTCGTGGTGACTGACTGTTAACTGCCAAGCGTAATCGGACATTAATCTCAATAAAGATATTTTAAAACATAAATGTTTTCAATATATGTATGAACTGTAATAACCAGACATGAATCTCCAAAATGATTTTTAAATATGAATACCTGTGAATATATAAATAAATAAATCTCAGAACTATTTAAAAATAGAACTATCTGTAAGATTTGACTAATAATCAGATATTAATCTCAATAAAAATATTTTAAATTTTAATTATATTAAAACATAAATGTCTAAAATATAACTAATAATCAGATATTAATCTCAATGATATAATTATCTGTAAAATATGAAGACATAAATCTCAAAATTAAATACATATAAAATATAACTGATAATCAGATATTAATCTCGATAAAATATTTTAAAATATAAATCTAAAATATAAACACATAAATCTCAAAAAACTTAAAAATATAAACATTTGTAAAATAAAAATATAAATCTCAAAAAGCATTTTAAAATATAAATATCTGTAAAAATATAACTGATTATCAGATCTTAATCTCAAAAATATTTTAAAATATAAGCATCTTAAATATATAAACTGCAATAATCAAGGATTAATCTCAATACAAATATTTTAAAATATAAACATCTAAAATAAAAAGTCATAAATCTCAAAAGTATTTTAGAATATAAATATCTGTAAAATATAACTAATAATCACATTAATCTAGGTAAAAATATTTTAAAATATAATTATCTTAAATATATAATCTAATGATCAGGGATTAATCTCAATAAAAATATTTTAAGCTATAAATATCTGTAGACAGGCAAACTCTAATAATCAGGGATTAAACAGTTGGAGAGCTATTACTAGACTAATTCCAGGAATGCGCGGCCAGTTTTATGAGGGAAGGTCGGACAGGTTAGGCTCGTATCCGCTGGAGTTTAGAAGAGTGACAGGCGACTGGATTGAAGCCTTTAAGATGCTGAGGGGTCTTGGACAGGGTGGATGTGGAGAGAATGTTTCCTCTTGTGGGAGAATCTCGAACGAGGTGGAGGGTGGGGGGGGGGGTCACTGTTTAAAAATAAGGGGTCGCCCATTTAGGACAGAGAGGAGGGGAAATGTTCTCTCTCCGAGGGTGGTGAGTCTTTGGAACTCTCTCCCTCAACAGGAGGTGGAAGCAGAGACTTTGAATATTTTTAAGGCAGAGGTGGGTAGATTCTGGATTAACAAGGGGGTGAAAGGTTATCAAGGCGGGGAGGGGAGGCGGGAATGTGGGGTTGAGGTGACAATCAGATCAGCCGCCATCTTATTGAATGGGGGAGCAGGGCTCGAGGGGCCGATAGGCCTCCTCCTGCTCCTGATTCGGATGTATGAATCTCATAATAAAAATTTATTAAAACCTAAATATCGGTAACCTGCAATCGTGGGGGAGTAATATAAACACAGGTGCATTTAATATAAGCAGAATATGCATTAAAATATTATGAATTTATACGTTGGTATTACGGGGAACTCTCCTTCTGTAGAGGATTGTGAAAACTGAGCCCTTGAGTACACTCCGGCCTGTGGGATTGAGAGATCTTTGTGGGGGGTGGGGGTTCGAGGGGAGTGGGTTGGGAAGTGCAGTCGAGGTTGATATGAAAGTTGAGTAGTGGGAGCAAGACTGAGGGGTTGAGTGGCTCCCTTCTACTCCTCTTGCGTGTTTGCCCCATCACAACCTTGTCCTTGCTTTTGCAAGTGTCAAGGCCGTGTCTGGCTTCCATTACCCCCTCCAGTTTGTTGGCACAGCCAATGGTAAATGCTGCGCTGCTCAAGTCCCGGGGGGGGGGGAACTTGAAACAATTGCCACAACTGTTTTTTGCAATTTGTATATATTTCGAGATGTATGCCTTGAATTCAGTGGTAATAAGACCACCGAGTCTTGTAGGTTTCTTACAAAACTAAATTAAACCTTTATTAATAGAAGAAGCGATTTTTAAGTACACACGTAGATCTACAAATCACGTCGATGAATCGCCTGGTTAATCTGACTCCCAGTTACACTTTCATTCAGGCAACAGTAAGACACACAGATTTTAAAAGACCCGGGCAAAGAAACACGATACCCTGAACAATCCAATTCAAAGTGAGATTTCCCGAGCTCCAGTCCGTTGTCGACAGCAGCTTGAGACACAGATGCAGGAGGCCTTTCGGCCTTGTTTCAGATCTTAGAATGCCTGCCCTTTACACACAGCATTCTCTCCTTTATGCATATTTTCCCCTTCAAATGCAAATTCCCATTGTTTCACTATGTCTTTGGACTTTATCTCTAATAATAAATATCTCTCATAGTACCAATTTTACCAGTAATGTTTGGGAAAAATAAACACACTGGGCAGAATTTTCTGCCTGTCAAGCGGGTGGGCCTGACCCAATCACAGCAGGCAGGGAGCCGATCCCTGCCGGAGAAGCAGGCTGTGCCTTAGGGTTGGGGGGGGGGGTGGAATCCCGAAATCAAGAGTACGCCCTTTCTCGCATGCGCACAAAAGAGGACACATCTCCCTGAGGCTAAGTGCTGCCTCAGGGAGATTGGCTGTTCTGTGACAAATATTAACAATAGAGAAAAAAAAAATACTTGATGTGTCCCCTCATGTGTCACTGTCACACGAGTTGAGACATGTCCGTAATTTTTACAAAAACTTGAATAAAATTTTTTGAAACCCGCGTGAAACCTCACCCCGCCGGCGGATGAGGTCTCATGCTTTTTCTAATTCCCTCCACGGCTCCCAGCCTGCCCACCAACCTCAAGGTCGGACGGGCAGGTCCGTTAATTAGTTTAATGACTCCGTCAATGGTCTCAGTTGGCCATTGACAGGTCGGCGGGCACGCACAGCTGATTTAGCTGCGCCCCCCCCACCCCCCCCCCCCCCCCCCCACCCCCGCCTTCCTGACAATTTAAATGGGGCGGGATGATGGGGAGTTCTGTCTGGTGTCACCGGGCGTCATTTTACGCATCGGCGAGCGGGCCCCGCCCCACCCCCGGCTCGGCGACGGGAAAATCCCGTTGTTTCACTATCCCTTTGGACTTTACCTCCCCAATAATGAAACTCTCTCATAGTACCAATTTTAACATCTGGGATAAGTAAACACACTGTTTCTTAACTCCTCCTGGCTAGGTGTAATATTTCACCCCCTCTTTTGAACTCAAGCTGCTCTGGCTTATTCAGCAATGCAAGTGTTCCCTTTACCCCTCACAATCTAAAACTCCCGCCCGCCCATCTCCCCCCATGTTTACCTACTTACCATTTCGATACACCGAAGGCTTCAGACCAGGTGCCTTAAATTTAGTTAAGTCCCCCACACACACACACACACACACGTGGACACGGACCCCACTTTTGCTGTACAACAAATTCCAGCGACATGATGAAACTTATCTTCCTGACGGTGTTGTGTCTCCCCCTCCCCCTCCCCCACAACGACCCGCCTCCCCCTCCTCTCCTCTGTTGCAGGGCCTCCTGCGGATGCCTGGTGCCAGCCCCTCACATCCGTGCACTGGGCACACCTGCACGACGCGGACTGAGAGCCTGCGCGGTCCAGGAGGAGGGGAGGAGGAGGAGGAGGAGCGAGAGGAGTGAGCGAGCGAGGGAGGGGTGGCGAGGTGGGAAGGCGAAAGGACGACGCCCGAGCTAGAGGAGGAACCCCCCCCCAACCCCGCCTCCCCCTCCCCCCCACCCCCCCCCCACCCACCCACCCCCCACGATCGAGGGCTGGGCGCCCGCCTCCGATGAGCCAGCCTCGACGGCGCGAACCCCGAGAGAGCCCCGGCACCCCGCTACCCCTCGGAGACGGCGCTGGAGACGACGACGGCGACGATGACGGGGCCGGCGGAGGGACACGGCGTTGGCGGCAAGACGCCCGGAGAGGAGGACGAGGGGGCGAGGGATGACCTCGGTGGCGGGGGGGAAGGGCCGGACTGGGGTGGCGGCGGTGGGGGGGACGGGTGGGAGGGAGGCGGCGCCGGTGGTGGGGAGCCTGAGGCTGGACCCCGCGCCCAGCGCCCCAAAGGCGGCGCCCCATCGAGGAGGGGGCAGGGCCCGCCTCCCCCGACGGCGCCCGCTGCGCTGTGGCGACTGCGGCAAGCGCTTCCGGCGTTCCTGGCGCCTCTGCTGGCACCGCGCGCGGCACCCGCCCCGCACCCCCTTCATCTGCTCCAGCTGCGGGCGCGTCTTCGGCTACTTCCAGGTGCTGGCCCGGCACCGGTGCCCGCAGGAGGCGTTGAGAGGTCAGACGCCGGCGGGCGACGGTGAAGCCGAGCGCCCCTACCTCTGCCCGCTGTGCCCCAAGCGCTTCGCCACGCCCTGGTACCTGCAGAAGCACCGGCGGCGCCACGAGCGGCCGCCCGCCTTCGTCTGCGCCGACTGCGGGCGGGCATTCAAGGAGCGCTACGAGCTGGCGCGGCACCAGCTCATCCATGACCCCCCGGCGCCCCCACCGCTGCCCAGTCTGCCTCCAGCGCTTCGGCCGGCCGGAGGGGCTGGCCTGCCACCTGCGGGCGCAGCACGGCCCCCCCCGGCGCCGGCCCTTCCGCTGCGGGGTGTGCGGCAAGGCCTACAGCCGCTCGGCGCACCTCCTGCGCCACGAGTACGGCCACACGGGCGAACGGCCCTACCCATGCACCGAGTGCGGCAAGGCCTTCCGGGACCCGGGCACCCTGCGCCGGCACCGGCGGCTGCACCAGAGGCCGCCCCCGCCCCGGCGGGCGGGGGGCGGGGGGGAGGAGGAGGAGGAAGGGGAGGTGGATGGGGAGGAGGAAGGCGAGGAGGAGGCGCCGGCCGCCGGAGTCGCGGCAGCGCCGGCCGCCCCTCCCCCCGCCCCCCGCCCGCCGGCCCCGGCCGGCATCAAGTGCGCCGTCTGCGGCAAGCCCTTCGCCGACGCCGGGGCCCTGGAGCGCCACCACCTCCAGGGGCACGCCGGGCAGGGGCCCTTCCCCTGCCCGCTGTGCCGGCTGGCCTTCGCCACCTCGGGCGAGCTGCAGGCCCACCAGGCCGGCCACGGGCACCCCCCTCCCCCGCCCGGCTTCTCCTGCGGCCAGTGCGGGCGCAGCTACAGCCGGGCCTCCCACCTGCTGCGCCACCAGCGCAGCCACACCGACGAGCGGCCCTTCGGCTGCCCGGCCTGCGGCAAGGGCTTCGTCAACTCCTACGAGCTGCTGCGGCACCGGCTGACCCACACAGACGAGGCCCCGCACCCCTGCCCGCTGTGCGACAAGCGCTTCAAGCGGCCCCACTACCTGGCGCAGCACCTGCGCACCCACAGTGACCAGACCCCCTACGCCTGCCCCTCCTGCGACAAGCGCTTCAAGACCGCCTCCTACCTCCTCAAGCACCAGAGCCGGCACCAGCCCGAGCCCCCACGCCACACCTGCGGGGACTGCGGCAAGGGGTTCCGCTACCCCTACGAGCTGGCCCGCCACGGGCGCTCCCACTCGGACCAGGCCCCGTACCCCTGCCCCGCCTGCCCCCGGGCCTTCAAGAGCGGCCGGGACCTGGACCAGCACGCCCGCCTCCACACCGGCGAGCGGCCCTACGTCTGCCCCTCCTGCGGCAAGGGCTTCACCCGCTCCTCCATGCTGGGCAGGCACCGGCGCACCCACACCCAGCTGCGGCCCCACGCCTGCCCGGCCTGCGGCAAGGCCTTCAAGGCCCCCTCGGGGCTCCGGGGCCACCAGCGGCGCAATTGCCGGGCCTACCGGGAAGCGGGGGGCGGGGGCGGGGCCCAGCCGGCTCCCCAGGCCCCCTCCTCCTCCCCCTCGCCCTCCCCACCCTCCCCCCCGACCCCCGCCACCGCCACCGCCGGCCCCCCCCCCGGCCCCCGATCCCGCCCCCCGCCGCCGGCCCTCAGTCGCTGGTCCCGGGCGAGCCCCCGCTCTCCCAGAGGGGCCCCCCCGAGCCCTACGACTGCGCCCTGTGCCGGGGCACCTTCCCGCAGCTGGTGGACTTCCTGAAGCACCGCTGCCCCCCTCCCCGAGGAGCGGCCCCCCGCCTTCCGCTGCCCGCGGTGCCCCGAGGCTTTCGCCCGGGCCTTCGAGCTGGCCTGCCACCTCCCCTGCCACTCCTCCGAGCCCCCCCTCCGGTGCCCCCGCTGATCGGGGGGGTGGTGCGGGGGTGGGGTGGGGGTGGGGGGGGGGGGGGAAGAGGGGGTCGTGGGGGGAGAGGGGGTGTGGCTGTCTCTCTCCCTCGGGACAGCGGGCTGGGCAGGAAGGGAACCGGGGAGCCCTCCCCCCCACAGCCCCGCCCCGCAGCTTCGGCCTTGCCGAGGTCAATACTGGTCCCAGCCCAAACCTCTCCTCCAAACCCCAAACCCTTCTCTCTCCCCCCTCCCCTTCTCTCTCCCCCCTCCCCTTCTCTCTCCCCCCCTCCCCTTCTCTCTCTCCCCCCCTCCCCTTCTCTCTCCCCCCTCCCCTTCTCTCTCCCCCCCTCCCCTTCTCTCTCCCCCCTCCCCTTCTCTCTCCCCCCCTCCCCTTCTCTCTCCCCCCCTCCCCTTCTCTCTCCCTCTCTCCCCCCCTCCCCTTCTCTCTCCCCCCCTCCCCTTCTCTCTCCCTCTCTCCCCCCCTCCCCTTCTCTCTCCCCCCCTCCCCTTCTCTCTCCCCCTCCCCTTCTCTCTCCCCCTCCCCTTCTCTCTCCCTCTCTCTCCCCCTCCCCTTCTCTCTCCCTCTCTCCCCCCCTCCCCTTCTCTCTCCCCCTCCCCTTCTCTCTCCCTCCTCCCCTTCTCTCTCCCCCCTCCCCTTCTCTCTCCCTCTCTCTCCCCCCTCCCCCTTCTCTCTCCCTCTCTCTCCCCCTCCCCTTCTCTCTCCCCCCTCCCCTTCTCTCTCCCTCTCTCTCCCCCCTCCCCTTCTCTCTCCCTCTCTCTCCCCCCTCCCCTTCTCTCTCCCCCCTCCCCTTCTCTCTCCCTCTCTCTCCCCCCTCCCCTTCTCTCTCCCCCTCCCCTTCTCTCTCCCCCCTCCCCTTCTCTCTCCCCCCTCCCCTTCTCTCTCCCCCCTCCCCTTCTCTCTCCCCCCTCCCCTTCTCTCTCCCTCTCTCTCCCCCCTCCCCTTCTCTCTCCCCCTCCCCTTCTCTCTCCCCCCTCCCCCTCTCTCTCCCCCTCCCCTTCTCTCTCCCCCCTCCCCTTCTCTCTCCCTCTGTCTCCCCCCTCCCCTTCTCTCTCCCTCTCTCTCCCCCTCCCCTTCTCTCTCTCCCTCCCCTTCTCTCTCCCCCCTCCCCTTCTCTCTCCCTCTCTCTCCCCCCCTCCCCTTCTCTCTCCCTCTCTCTCCCCCTCCCCTTCTCTCTCCCCCCTCCCCTTCTCTCTCCCTCTCTCTCCCCCCTCCCCTTCTCTCTCCCTCTCTCTCCCCCTCCCCTTCTCTCTCTCCCTCCCCTTCTCTCTCCCCCCTCCCCTTCTCTCTCCCTCTCTCTCCCCCCCTCCCCTTCTCTCTCCCTCTCTCTCCCCCCTCTCTCTCCCCCCTCCCCTTCTCTCTCCCCCTCCCCTTCTCTCTCCCCCCTCCCCTGCTCTCTCTCCCCCTCCCCTTCTCTCTCCCCCCCTCCCCTTCTCTCTCCCCCCTCCCCTTCTCTCTCCCTCTCTCCCCTTCTCTCTCCCTCTCTCTCCCCCCCTCCCCCTCTCTCTCCCCCCTCCCCTTCTCTCTCCCTCTCTCTCCCCCCTCCCCTTCTCTCTCCCTCTCTCTCCCCCCCTCCCCTTCTCTCTCTCCCCTTCTCCCTCTCCCCTTCTCTCCCTCTCCCCTTCTCTCCCTCTCCCCTTCTCTCTCTCCCCTTCTCTCTCTCCCCTTCTCTCCCTCTCCCCTTCTCTCCCTCTCCCCTTCTCTCTCTCCCCTTCTGTCCCTCTCCCCTTCTCTCTCTCCCACCTCCTCAAGCACCAGAGCCGCCGCGCCACGCTCCCAGCCGAATAGCCCGGGCTTCACCCTGAGCAGGCGCCTCAAACGCTGTCAGTGACGCACTGCCCTCCCCTCCCCCCCCCCCTCACCTCCCCCCCACCCCCCCATCCCCAACGCCCGTGGCGCCTCCTTTGTGAGCGGGCTATTCGAACGCGGGAGGCATCATTCTCTGCGTTCCGTGCCTCCTTTCCCCCCTTCCCCCCCCCCCCCCACCCCTTCCCCCAGACTCAGGAAGGGGCACGCCTGTGTGGGGCTCTGCGTGGGGGTCTGCGTGGGGAGGCAGTGGTGGTCGTGGATGGGGAGGGGGCCCTGGCGGGGTTGGGGTGGCGGGTCGGGGTCTGGGTCGAGACTGGGCCGGTGCGCCATGGCCCACAAAGAGCGAGTGGGTGAAAATCGGACTGAGACGTGGGCCAGAGCGGGAGCTGGAGAGAGGAGCGAGATGGGAAGCCGGAATTCTCGACATTTGTCCCTCCCGGAATATTGTCTCTCGTTCCCTTTGCGAGTCGGTCCTGTCTTTACCCTCCCTTCAGCCCCTCACATTACCCCCCCCCCTCTCTCTCTCTCTCCGTTTCTGTCTGTCTGTCTCTCTCTCCGT